>OX244030.2:5411768-5492632 GCA_945859785.2 Tridacna gigas | reverse complement strand
CTACTAATTTGATTAGCAGGAAAATTTATATCATAATCATATGCTGGATATTTTTTTGAACCTAACATTACATAAATATTTTTAACATTTAAGTTGTCAAATATAGCCGGGTTATGTTCTTGGTTACCACTTTTATCAGTTTGAAAACCAACAATTAAAAAACGTGGCACCTCAGGAGATGATTTAGCTGATAGCCTCCAAGTAAAACCTGTTGCTGCCTGTGGAACCGCAATAGAGTCGCTTTGTATCATTCTATATCCAACTGGAAATTTTTCTTTTTTCTCGATAAATTTATAAAGTTCCATCCTATTACCATCTTCCGGCTCTACATGAGGCATAAACCAAGATACCTTCAGTAAATTAACTCTACCAGCATCGGTACCACCAGCTCTAAAAATTGCGTCATTGTCATCATTTCTTGTTAAGGTTAAAGTTTGTTTCATACCATATAAAACTTTGTTGTAATCTTCACAAAAACCGAATATATGTTTCAAAGGTATCCTAAAACTAAATGTTCCAACTGGATTTGAACTAAAAATATACTGTCTTCTTACTGAAAAACCAGCATTAGTAGCACTAGCTGCATTAACTCCTGTATCCTTATACCACAGTTGGTTTAACCCTTGTGATTTAGCAAAGTCATCTGGATATTTTAAAAGTCCAAGCATTGTTGTAGCCTGACCAGGATAATTAATGCTTTCTATCTCTTGCCCACTTAGTTGATATCTGATATTTTTAAACAGATATAACAGACCATTATTTGTTAAGGTTGCCTCATTAGCTGCACCATAAACGGTACCATCATTTTTTACTAATTCACCTATAATTTGTAAATAACTCTCAAAAGGATGATAAAAAATATCTTGAGTTTCGATATTAATCCTAATATCCCCTCCAGAGTTGTTAAGATTGGTTCCTGTAATAGGGTCATACTCATGATATTCATATTCATCAATATTATCATATTTTGAAATCGGTGCTTTAATGTTTAAAATATCCATTTTATTATATGCAATTATAATTTTTAAGTCAAAATTATAATTGAGTTTTGTTTTTAGTGTTCTAACCATAGTTGAGGGAATGATTTGTTTTCATCATTTACAAAAACACCCTTAAGTTTAATATTTTTAAGTTTTTCTGCAGAAAGCTTTTTTCTCATTTTAGGATAAATTCTATTTCCGTAAAGAATGGTTACCTTAGGTATATCATTTTCTTCTAAATATTGATTTACATCTTCTTCAAATTCCTTAATGATATCAGCTTTTTCAGATGATAATTTTAAAACAACCTTTTTATAATCATAACTTGTATTGGTAACTTCAAGAATTTCACAATCTTCATTTATCTTTAAGTTGGCAAAACGGATACCAACCCTTTTTGTATTGTATTTTTCATATTCTGTTACTTTAAATTTAAGATTTGACATTCTTTTTTTATTTAATGTAATAATTTGCTTAACTTAAATTTATTTTTTTCATAATACTTTAACTCCGGAACCCCTACTATTTAATTTCTTAACTAAATCATGTATAGCAATGGCACTACCATCTATTAAGGTATTAATATTTTGCGTTGTAGGTTGAGTTGTTGTCGTAGGCTTTTGAGTATATTTTTCTAAAATCTTTTTAGATTTTGGTGTTAAAGCCTTTTGAACTAACTTTTTACCTGCATCAACCGCGGCACTCTTTCCAACCTCTAACGCTTTCTTTGCTCCTTCCTTAGCAACACTCTTACCAACATCAACTGCTGAAGATGCAATTTGTTTAGCTGCGCTGCTTGTAAAAAACCTTGTAAGAAAATTAGCTAAAGTATCAAATATTCCCGTACCACCATAAGCATAATTTCTTTTAAATCCTCTCTATTGTGATGTAATCATTTTATAGTATAGACATTAATTTTTTATAATGCTTTGAATTTAATACACGTTGTCTTTTTAATTCATCACAAATACTTACAAGCTCATTTCTTACACCTGTATTACCAGCTTCTTTACTTGCCATTAAAAGGTCTAATCTTTCTAATAGTGAGTTAGGGTCAGATGGGATAATGGTAATTCCTTTTCCACTAATGGGTCTTTCTAGCCAAATATTTTTAAGAATAAGAATTTTTTTCCATTTGAATGCTTTACTGCTTTTTGGTAAATGACTATCTTTGTCATTATTTTTATGAAGGGTGCCGGATTTTAATATTATCTCCTTATAATTTTCAAAATCACTATCAGTATATTTATCTTTGTCTGGTTTTTTAGCTATAATTAACTCCCACAGACCAGGTGTGCCTTCATAGATTTTATTTACAATTAAAAGATCATCTTCTAAAATTTCAACTTCTTCGTTGCCGATATAAAATTTACCTTTTTTGTCATATAACCCATACGTTGTATCAGCTTCATCCTTATTAGTAAATCTTTTTAGTTGTGCTGCCGCAAGTGGTCCAATGAATGTTATTGATTCTCTAGCTTTTTTCCTCTTCTTCAAGAAGTTTTATCCATTCTTCTAATTCTTCACGTTCAGCATCATCCATTTGTGATTTTTTATAGGCTTTTATAGAAGGAAAGGCTGGAAACGTAATAGCATTAGGTAAGTCTTTGATACCCTCTTTAATAGGTTTAAGTTCTTCTGTAATTTTCGTTGCTGCTTCCTTTTGTGTTTCTGTAATAGGTTTAAAAAACTTTGAAAGGTCTGTTTGTAATTCAATTTCACCTGTTTTCTCTGCAAGCTGACTATCACGAATTCTTTTCTTTGTTGCAAGATATTCTTTTACAATTTGTTCTCTTTTCACAGGGACTTTTATCTTTAAAAACGACATATTTTTTTAAGTAAAAAATTTTTTTATCTTATTTTTTTATTCAGCATTACCTATCTCACAAGCACAAGAACATTTAAACTTAGGTGGTTTTAGTTTTAGTCTTAATGGGTTCCATTGTTTCTTTCTACTAGTCTGCGGAATTCCTCCCGTGCTTCCTGTTTCCCCTTCTCGATTAAACTTTCTTGTTCCTCTAACTTGCTTTTTTTCCTTGACTTAACTCGTATCTCTTCCTTCATCACCTTGTATTTTTCCAATTCATCCATAATTAAAGTAAATTCTGAATGTTCTACTTTGTTGTCACTGATAGCTTTAGATATATGTGTAAATAGTGTATTTAACTTTGCATCAGCTGACATTTTAATTTGAAGGTGTTTTTCAGATTTTGTTCTGGTTGTTCTAACAACAAACTTTCCTATCAATGCTGAAAGTCCAACAGCTAAGGCACAACCTTCTAAAGCTATCGTTGCTGGAATTGCTACAACGGTACTCAATAGAGCTATTCCACCTGCTCCGGCACCTAGTGCTAAGGTGGTTAGTCCTGTTTCAACGTTATCCACACTCTTGCTAATCTTTAAATATTTTTTTACTTAACTGCTCTCTAACCTTAACTTCATTTTCAAGAAATGTTTGAATTTCTGACATTTTTTGCAGCCTGAAGGATTGACCATTGTCTTCTGCTGATAGTATTGGTTGTAATGATGGTGCATTTGGTATATTTCGTGCTTCTGGTAATACTGGATAAATCTTTTCTTTTAGTTCCATTTTTATTAATTACAACTATTTTTTAAATAGAATAGTAAATACGACACAAAAATTCATTCTCCTCTATTTTTACTAGCTTACTTGAGTTGTTTGTAATTGTGGTAACCACATCTGGGGTTTCCTCCAACACTACCTCATTTGTAATACTTAATTGCTTTATTTTTAAGTTGAATGATAGAGAAATTAAAACGACACCCTTACTCATCATAAAACCAAAACCTAAAACAATGGTTTTAGTTTCACCACCTCTTTAATATTAGAGGTTGTTGAGTAAAAACATCCCAAGTAACAGGATTAACTTTTTTAGCTGGATATTTAACTTCTACAGGGTTCTAAAAAATAGTTTTTGGTTGAACCATTTTAGGTTTATTATTTCCAAATTTATACACATTCATTCTTTTTAATTTACAAAATTGCTCCTAATATAGGAATATTAGCAAATGGACTATTTGGACCTAAAAGAAGACCTTTTCCATCATAAATTTTTCCACCTTGTTTTAAATACAATCCTTCACCCTTATTTTTTAACCCTTTATCTTTGTATGGTTTAAGATATAAACCTTCACCATCAGTTTCAACTTGACAAATACTACCACCTTTCTTAAGATACAATCCGTTACCCATTGCTTTTTGAACTCCTGTTGATGCTAAACCAGTTAGGGCACCCACACCTAAAGCAGGTAATACTGTTTTTGCTAATACAGGTAAAGCAGCTGATGCCAATCCATCTATCAAAGGTAAAAATCCTCCTTCTACTTTCATGTTATGTTTAAGTTGTTTAGTTGACATTCTAAACGTGGTTCCCTTACCAGCTTTATAAGCTTTAGTAAGTTTATTTACTTGAGACTTAGTTAATGCTATTACATCTTTACCATATAAATCTTCATGTTTTAAACTAATACTTGCTGGGTTTTTGTTTTTAAAAGAATGTAAAATTTTTTCCTTTTGCCCTTCTGATATATTTATTTTTGCGTTAATGTAGTTTGACATTTTATATTTAACGTGATTCTCTTATATGAAATCTAATCGTTAATGTTTCTCCTCTTAAATTTAATATGTTTCCATCTTGGTCAGTTAGCGTAACATTTAAATCATGTATTTCATTCAACGTTAAAGGTAGGTATACCAGATTAACTGGATTTTCTATTATTTTATAACCCGGAGCAACATTTGGAAAAAAGCTGTAAATTGTGTTTCTTTGAGAACCATTAACATAACTACCTGAGATTAAATCAATATTAACAAGTATGCTATTAATACTTAAGATATTAACTAAATTTTCGCTTTCATGAAACCCTCGAACATATTTTGCTCTGCTAAATCCTAATACCTTTCCAATACTGTTTTCATGATTAAAATCTACCTGATATCCATTTTCAAGAATTAAAACTGATTTTAATGTATGAGTGTTTGCTGATAAACAAATATAATATTCTTCATTAAATTGATCATAATGTCCTTTTTTCTTCATTTCTTGTTGTATATAATAATTGATATCAACTAAATCATAGCTACCTGTTGGTATCTTCATCTTTTCCCATGTTTTACCACTATCTTGTGAATAAATAAAAATGTTGTTGCTATCAGTAATATTAGGAAATGAATAGTAAGTTTCAAGATTGACTAAAGCTACTTCATATTTTTTATCAGCTTCAAGTTGAAGTGGTGGAGTAAATCTTGTTTTAAAATTTGATTTGTTATCACTTACAATAATTTGAAATGATGTTTTATGGTCAGTGTTTTTTACTATTTTTTCAAGTAATTCTGCTTCCATTTTTTATATTTAGTAAAAATATATTTTAAAACAAAAATATATTTTTAATAGTAATCTCTGTAATCTTGTGGTAAATAAAAGTTGTCAAAACCACATCTATATTTTCCATCGTTACGGTTCTTAGTTAAATCAATCACAACAAAACCATGTGGTTTTTCCCAACAGTTCTTACAAAAATTGATAAACTCTGTTTTAGTCATATCATCCCCTACATGGTCACTATAAATATGATTAAGATTTTTTAAGTCTTGTCTAAACAAGCATATTAAGTTAGCATTTTCTCTAATAGTTTGACGAGGTAATCTAAAATAATTTTGTGCTAGATAAAAACAATCAGCATTACTATGTCTTCCTCTTACATAATAGTTTTCACACTTGTTTTGCCTTTCTAAAAGTAAGTCATCAAATATCATTAAGTTTTTATTTGATGCATTTAAATCTCTTGGGTCAGGAACATCACTAGCATATTCAAAAAATTCACAATTGATATCAGATTTTTCCTTAATTGTTTTTGCCCATTCTTCAACTAATGCTGTAGGTGAAATATCACGGTTTTGAACTTCATTTTTAAGTGAAAACAACCTTAATATATATTCTTTTGGTATTTTTTCTTCAAAAGCTTTTTTAAGTATGCGATATTCTGGTTGAAACAAACTTTTACCAAAAAAACACATAAGTTGTTATAATCTAACCAATCAGGTCTTAACAAAAGGTTAAGTAAAAGTGTAGTTTTACCACATCCTGATTTACCAACTATTAAACCTCTGATACTTTTTGGTAAAAGGGGGTGGTTAAATCTTTTTGGTAACGCTTCATTCCATGATAAATTAACAATATCCATATTTTATATTAAAAAATTTATTTTAATATAAAAAATGTATTGTGTTAAGTGTAAAAAACAAACTTAAACAACCGATTTTGAATGTACGGTAAGTAAAAATGGTAGAAATATGAAACGAGGTAAGTGTAAAAAATGTGGAACAACTAAAACACAATTTACTAAAAAAATAGAGGGTGGTTCATTGTTAAACAAGGTTATCAATAACTTGCCTGTTGAAATGCATTTACCTGGGCATAATTTTACTGGTCCAGGTACCAAGTTAAAGAAAAGATTAAATCCTGATTTAACACCTAAAAAATGGTCAAAACCTGTAAATCGTGTTGATAAAGCAGCATATCATCATGATATATGTTATCTTAAGCATGATGATACAGCAACAAGAAATTCTGTTTGTGATGCTAATATGCTTAAAGAGTTAAAAGGTATTTATAATCCTACTATTAAGGAAAGAATGGAAAGAGGATTGGTTTCCTCATTGATAGGAACCAAGAAAAGATTTGGTATGGGAATTAAAAAAAAAAAAAATTCAGAAAATATAATATTAGCAAAAGAATTACATAAACCAATAAAAAGAAAATTTAAGAAAAGGAGAGTTAGAGTAAATGGTATCGATAGAATATGGGCTGCAGATTTAGTAGATATGCAAGCATTTTCTAAACTTAATCGTGGTGTAAAATATCTTCTTGCTGTCATTGATATCTTTTCAAAATATGGATGGCTAATACCATTAAAAGATAAAACAGGAAAGTCTGTTTCTATTGCACTGAAGAGTATTTTTAAGGAAAGAAAACCTGAGAAAATATGGGTGGATAAAGGTAAAGAGTTTTATAACAAAGAGGTTAAAGATTTGATTGAATTATATTCTACTGAAAACGAGGAAAAATCAAGCGTTGTTGAGAGATGGATTAGAACAATGAAAGAAAAAATGTGGAAGTATTTCTCTGCTCACCCAACAAATGTTTCTATTAACGTGTTACCAAATCTAAAGGTTATTCTGATGAGTTTAATTCATGGGTTGATAATAGTGCTATTATAAATATTTAAATATATAAAAAAAATGAAAGATATAAAAATTGATAATGTAACTTTAAAAAATAAACCTTTAAGTAATTTTGAACTAAATGATGCTGCAAAAAAATTAAAATCAAAAAATTTTAGGGGAACATTCTTAAGAGATACCCTATCAAAAAAAAAACAATAAAAAAAAAAAAAAAAAAAAAAATGAATGCGGTATATTAAACCTTGATGACTCCGGCGGTCCTGGTACTCATTGGGTTGCATGGTTTAAAGATGGTAAAAAGAAAATTTATTTTGATAGTTATGGTATTCAACCACCTAATGAAATTATAGATTATTTAAAACATCCTATACACTACAATACTGACCAATTACAGCATGCAGGGGAAGTGTTTTGTGGTCATTTATGTTTGTTCATTCTTAAAGAGTTATGCGATGATAATAAATTTCAAGATGTTTTAAATAAACTTTTTTAGTAATATTAAAAGCGATGCCTGTTGATAAATTTGGAAGAATGAATGATGTTAAAACAAGCGGTGATGGTGTGTCACTTGCTTACATAAGTAACAACTTTTTACGTAAAGATGGAACAACCGCCGTTACCGGTTCTATAAATATAAATGGCAACACATTAACGAGGGTTAGTAATCCAGTAAATCCACAAGACGTTGCAACAAAGGATTATGTTGATAATACAGCAGGGGGTAGTCATGAATCACCACTATTAAAAGAAAATGAAAATTTTCTTGCTACTGCTCCTATCAATATGGCTTTTAAAAAAATACATAATCTACATGACCCTGAAGAACCGCATGATGCTGCTACAAGAAGTTATGTGGATAAGGTTAGTAGAGAAAGCGTCATTGTTAAACGTAATGATGGAAGATTTGTTGCTACAGGAAATATAGATATGAGGAATTATGGGTTAATTAACGTCCTGGCACCGGCTGAACCTGATGATGTAGCAACAAAGGGATATGTTGATAGTCAATCCTCACCGTTTTTGTATAACTCCGCTGATAACTTTTATACTGCAATAGGAGAAGTATCTATGGGTAACCGACGAATTCATTTTGTTGCTTCTCCAATTGAGAATAGCCATGCAGCTAATAAATTTTATGTTGACACGATGATTCAACTTTCTAATGCTAATGTTAAACCAATTATAAGTGTTTGTGCCGAGGAACAAGGTCCTTTAGCAGATGGTAATTACGAGTTTTCTTTTGGCAATGGAAGCACTGGAGTAAGTCATGGGATGGGAGGTTATTGTATGTCTGCTCCTGGTAGAATTATAAGAGGGACTTTAATGGTTGTTAAGGGAACCGGTATTCTAAAAGAAGAGGCAAAAGTTAATATAGTCGTAAATGGAGTTGAACAGGTTGATTACTCCATAGTAAAAAAGAAAGGAGAAGGTTGTAGTTGTGTAGTTTTTCCACAACCTTTAGTAATAGACCAATGTGATGTTATAAACTTTATAACAAGGTCAAATAACCCTAATGCTAAAAATGCATATTTAACGTTACTGGTAGAGTTAGACTTGTAAAAAAAGTATTTAACCCAGTAAAAGGGTTAGATATTTAAAAAAGGGTTTATCGATACACACCAATATCACGTGGTATAGTATTTCACAACTTTTTCCAATATTTTGTAATTCACTTTAGACTGGACTTTTGAGGGAAATGGGTAGTATGTTATGATATTAATAATTTTTTGCTTTGTTTTTTCTAAAAATGAACTGTATATGGTAATTGTATAAAATATGATTTTTATTTAATGATAATAAAGCAGTCTTACTTCCTTGTTGTAAAAAAAAAAAATTATTACTAATAACACGGTAACCTCTGGCGCGGTCTAACAACCCGTAAGTTAATACCATATCACAATGTTGTAAGGCTGCTGTTTAAAAAACAATATTAAGTATTTTATACAATTATTATTGTACAAGTTAAACATTTTTTAGAAAACAGGGTAAAAATGTTTGTTAATATTATAATGTTCTACCATTTTGGTGTGTTAAGCAAAAGTTAAAGGGTTGTACGCTAAATAACTTCCTCTTTCGTTTTCGGTGAGGAGGCATGAAAAAATGGTTATATCATGGTAGTTTAACGTTTTTCAACATTAGCTAAGACAGGAATATCAAAGTTTTAAGTCTCTCTGCGTTTGGGGTTCGCAGAATTTATCCTCGGATAAATACGTCCCCCGATATTCCTGTTAAAAAAGTTATAATTTACGTTTTATATCACTATCAGTTTTGCAAATTGGACATTTGTTTGAATTTTCATTTAAATCATCACAATCATTACATATAGGTAAATGGCCACAAAAGCAAAAAAGTATATCTGGTTTTTCTTCAAGACAAATAACACATTTCTCTTCATAAAAGGTTTTTTTTTTTTTTTTCATTGGCTTTTTTAGCAATATTTAGTTTTTTAAGATTTTCAAGAACTTGTCTTAAACGTGCCGCATCTTGTTCATCTTCCTCAACTACATTACCTTCCTCATCTACATCACCTATCCTTTCAATTTTTTCAAGTCCAAAACAACTATATGTAATTCTATATCTTCCATTTTCAAAAATTCTAGCACTATTTTCCCAAAATATGTTATAATCATCACTTGAAAAGTTAAAAAGTCTATTTTGTAAAATTAATGTATTTGTTTGTTGGCTGTTGTCTATTTCACTTTGTTGTTGTATTTCTTCAACATCATTTGCTTCAGGTGTTTCTTCTTGTTCTTCCTCCCGTTGTGCATCAGCAACAATATCACATAGTTCAAAAAATGGGGGGTAATTTGAATACTGTTCTGTTTCAAAATGTATAAAAGGGCTTACCGTTTCATTGTTTTGTGGTGATGGTAAATAGTTAAGATAATTATCTAAAAAATCATTATCAAATATTTCTTTAAAAAAATTATCAGTAGATGGTGGTATAAATATATTTGTTAAACATATTTTTCTTAAAGTTGTATTATATATTATACATAGATATATCCGTAAATATCCATTATCAGGTATTTCTTTTTTAATTTTACTATATTCATAATATATCGCTTCTTTTAAACCAGGTAGATTTATTCTAAATAAACTTTCACTATGTATATTTTCTTCTTTTAACCAATCGAACACTATTTCCCCCTCATTAAAACTTTTTAATATACCATTTAAACAAGAAAACATCGTTATTGATTCATCATCATTAAATCTTCTAAAAACGCTTTTCATTTTTTAGATATATAGCTGTATGACTTAACAAAGAAAAATTCAATTTTTATTTTAAATAAAAATTAAAAAAAAAAAAAATATTTTTTATAAAATATTTAACCTAAAAGGTTAAATATTTATAATTCTCTTTTAATGTTGGATGTTTTTCTACATACCAGGCATTTGTTTGTGTTTCCGATTTTATCACATGCTGAGCAAACGCATAAATGACCACAACTACAAAACAATATAGTAGGTGCAGTATCGTTACATATAACACATGTTTCTTCTTTAAAGGATTTACCAGAGTTAGTTGGTTGTGGTTCTTCTGTTTCATTATCTTCATTTTCATCACCATCACTTTCTTCATCATATGGTATATCATTACCGTTTTCATCTAAAGGTTGGGTAACTCTTTCAATTCCATATCTACTATATATTGTTCTATAATGTCCTCCTTGAAAAAGGTTTTGATTACGTTTCCAAAATGTAAGAAATTTTTGATAGGAAAAGTCTTCACGGTTGTTATAAAACATAATATCGGTGTTTTGGATAACACCAAAGCCAGGCTCTCTTTGTGGTTCTGTTCGTTCTTGAAATAGCAATGGAGGTTGGTTTAATTGTTGTAGTCGGCGGTTTATTTTTTCTAATTCTCTTTGACTTTTTTGCTTATATAGTTGCTTTATTTGACTTTGTAGCTGGTTTTCTTGTAAATCAAGGTTGTCTATTTGGGTTTGTAGCTGGTTTTTATGTAAATTAAGATGGTCTATTTGACTTTGTAGCTGCTTTATGTTTTCCATTTTATACACGCTTATGATGTATATATTTTTGTTTAAGCTTAACAAAAAAATTTTCAAATTTTATTTATTTATTTATTTATTTATTTATTTATTTATTTTCTTATTTATTTTTAAATTTAAATTTTTTTTTAAATTTTTTATTTTTTTTTTTTTCTACAGCATCTTAAGCCAACCACAAACACATAAACCGTTTAGCTGATGCGTCATGCGTTGGTTGATTGTTGGATAAAAGGTTAAGCAATAAACTGATGTAAGGTTTAGCTTGGTTAGTTAAGTAACTAGTTGGTTGATGCATTGGTTTTTTTCTTAATCAAAAATTTTTTAATTTTTTTTATTTTTTTTATTTTTTATTTTTTTATTTTTTAAATTTGATTTAAGTAAAAAATGTTGTTAAAAAAAGGTTTTGCCATTTTGTTTGCTGACCTTAATTAGATTGACTTGTTAACCCATTTTGTTTTAATTTTATGAGCATGCTTAATGTTACATAAAATTGTTATATTGTTTAATGATTAGCCATATGCTTAATCGTGGGTTTGTTGGTTAAGGGTGGTGGAATTGGTTAAGTGTGTTGATTTTTGCATGGCTTGATTGGTTTGCTGGTTTGTTATGGTTAAAATATTTTTGGGACGTACGTGATGGAGGGTTAGCGGACAAAAGTAGGGGGGGGGGGGGCAGATGAAACTGCCTTTTTCAATCTACTTTGGACTATTAATACGATAGAAGTGAGTTGAAAATTAGATAATTCCAACCAGTAAACTGACCGTGAGTTTTCAGTTCTGTCGAAGACTTCATGAATTTATTGTTGGATTTCTTTTGTTTCAGTTTATGATATTCGGAGAATATAAACTTAGCTAGCACTTGAAATTCGGACTCGGTATAAAAGAAGAAAAACATTATGAAATCTCGAATACATGTTAGCATTACTTTGACAGCAAAAGCACAGCGAAACCGATTTAACCGATTTAACATGTCACTTGATTAATATTCCGTCTTTTTACGTGAACTATTTACAGATGTCCGATAAATTAACGATTTTATAGGACGTTCACTTCGGGCTCATATGTCCAGGTATTTTACCTCTAGATCAGATTATTATACAAACATTAAACATTTGAACTCCAATAGAATGAGGCCAATATCGGAAAACCGAACACAGAAACAAGGAGTTGGTTTCACAATAGACTAGTTCCGGCACTGCATGAACCTTTTTTTAATGGAGCTATGAAATAATCAGCCAATCAGAACTCGCCAATATTGATGAAAACAACTAATATTGCTTTTTATTATATACCTATGATCCGAGTAAGACATGGGCATTATCTAACTTCACAATACAACTCGATGGAAAACTTTTCCGTATCAGCCCAGTACTGTGTGTACAGCATAATCGTGTACACGGACTACTTCTGTGTAATAACGTTCGGGACATTCAACCTTTACGGCTAGCATGACAAAGCTAGCATGACAAAGCACGAAAACCCCATTTATCAGTGTATTTATAGATATTTAGACTGTTGTTTGTCATCTGCTTTTTTTCAAAAATCGTTTATATGCAGAACTTCATTTTATCCGATATTGATCAATGCCTATTACATAAACATTGTGTTGTTCCGAAAGGGTATTTCCAAATGCTACTGTACAGTACACTCGTCATTTCGGCATCGCGATTAATAATCACAAGACTGACTCGAATCCTGCATTGAAACGGGAAAAAAAAGTACTGTTCTTGACAATGACAGTGGATAACAACCTCTGATACCTTTCATTGTTTAAGAAATAGTTTTTAAGCCACAATTGTTGTTTATTTTCTTGTAGCGGCTCGGACAGCAACCGCCATTTTTAAATGCATCCTGATCTATGCAGACTTACCGTTATCTATGTTTATTCATCCGCCATTCATAAATATTGTACATACATGTATATCTACAATAAAATGTAGATCTCAGATTTTTTTTTTTTTTTTTTTTTTTTTTTTCTATTCGTATCGTTTTTATGTTTCTTTACAGTTATAATGGCGAGGTATATTATAAAAGGAATATTACAACAGTCTGCATTTCTGCGTGTGTAACGAGATGCGAACCGGATTCGACCTTCGGTCTCATACGATATATATATATATATATATATATATGCGCGCGCGACTGAATATAAGGGAGGATTAAGTAAAAGAAATATAAATATTGCAAACGGGTGATTAATGCATCTCCGCCATGCATGATACCAAGTGCGCCATCCTAGTATCATGGATCCATAAAATACATTTTATATACTAGTAACAACCGACTGATTTATGAGGTGCGCTGATCCTTCGAGCTGCAGAAAATTGACCTATAGCAAAAAGTCTCGATCCAGGTCAGCCTGCGCAGGCTGACCTGGGTCGAGACTTTTTGCAGATCCATTAAGTCTCCTTATCACAGAGCATGTCTCATATCCTCTTTACACATGACATGTTTTTTTTTTAACGCAGGTCCACTATGATTCCCAATGATTTTTTTTCCCTCTTGGATTGCTTTACTTAACATACCACAGTTTCTGAGGAAAACGATATCTCCCATCAATGATGATGCATCCGAAGAAGCAGCACGGTTATACTTATAATAGGAACATTCGTAACTGCCTACCCCGTTCACAACTGATGACTGTACAACTCTTAAAAAGACAAAAAAAAAAAAATCTATATTTTATCGACAGGTAGGTCTCTCACCACCAAACACATAATCTCAGTCCCTTGCGATTGCTATTAAATACAATCCATTAAAACTCAGAAAGATTTGTAGCTCCACTGGCCGATGGCCAGCTTATGTCATGGCTCTGTGTCCGGCGAGTGTGCGTGCGTTAACTTTTATTTCAAATAAATGATCTTCTCGGAAATTACCCTTCGATTTTCACCAAACTTCACTGAAATAATCCTGCTATGATCCTCTTCAGAATGTCTTATAATAATTTTATTCCTTTGCAAAAACTCTGGTTGCCATTGCAAAGAAACTGAAAAATATTGAAAATCTCTTTGTCCAAAACCATAAGGCCTAGAACTTTCAAATTTGGCATGAAGCTTTATCTAACAGACTTCTACCAAGTGTCTTCAAATTATAGCTCTGAAGTCAAAATTGACCCCCCCCCCCCCATGAAACTTTGTCTATTAGACCTCTACAAAGTTTCTTCAAATTACAGTCCCTGATCTTGATCTATGCCGTTCGCAAAAGCCTCTGTTTCCGCCTATGGCGTTGAAAGGGCTAAGAAGTTATGAAATAACAGAGCATACAGTATAATCAGTCATGTAAATAATCGTTCGTCCCAGTCAATATTTTTTTCGTCCTCGGCTTCGTCATTTTGACTTGATGGATTGATAGATTTGAGCCGTGCTCTGGCAAAAGGGGTTTAATGCTTTCCCGTAATGCAAGTCATCATATATTTTTTATGGATCCATAAACCCATTTGTCCAAAAATCGGATGAATCCTGAGGTAGAATGGTCCCTGGATATGCAGAAAATTGACCAATAGCGAAAGTTTTGACCCATGTCAGGCTGACATGGTTCGATACTTTTTGCAGAGCATGGTTCATTTTCTTTTAAACTGTGCTGACTACCTTAGATAATTCTGGGATACTTATGACCCTCATAGGCACGCGGTTTCAATGATTTTCTGCTTCACAACTTCCGTTTATTTCTGTATATTACGGTTTCCATGGCAATGTAAAAACACCATTCACTATATTAAGTTAGTAGATATTGTAAAGTAGCTACTAAATGATTAGTTATGAATAACAAACAGCTATTAGCAAGTGAGTTTATTTAGAAGTCCGACATTTCCGTAGTACTGGTATTGGCTATGTTCACTACGCGACGATTCGGGAACCGGTGTAATTTGAAAACAGTCAACGAACTTCCGATGCTTAAAAACATGGCCATCTCGTATTTGTAATATAGAGAGGATATTTGTTTTTTTCGGTGAAAGATCGAAATTTATTTCATCGAGTGAACATCATCGGTAATATTTTCACGAGTGGCGCAGCCACGAGTGAAAATATTACCGATGATGTTCACCGGATTAAATGAATTTTGATCTTTTGCCGGAAAAAAAAAAAAAAAAAAAAAATTCTATTTATTTCCTGCTCTTAAACCCCCCCCCCCCCCATTTTTTGTTGAGACTCCATCAAAATCCCGGTACAGTTGTTTTCGGTAACTACCCGTGAGGTACCCCCCTCACATTACAATATTACGTAAAGCGCGAGAAGTATAGTGTGAATTACGTCATATTTCCCTCTGGTTGAATGGCACACACCATTTACCTCGGTAACAGGTACGCGGGAACTACTGTTTCCGCCTTCAATTGAAGAGTGAGAAAATATGAAATCGATATTTTCACTGGCCGTAACCATGAAATAGAAAACCATAATCCACTAATATGTAGATAAACTACCGAAAAGCATGAAGTAAACAGAAATAGATGTAAGTTTTGAAACTTTAAGTCATGAAAACCGAGTGCCTATGATGACTGTATGTAATATCAAGCCGTTTTCTAAGCTATTGCTTTAGATTCTCAATTTATCATGCTTCCTTCGTTTCGTCTAAAAAAAAAAAAAAAAAAAAAAACACATTCGAAACAAAATTGATTTATCTCTTTTCTTTCCTCTGATGCAATTTAAAACAGTAGACAACGTAGAGGCTGGACTAACCACTCTTGCATTAGGAGCAGGAGCCGGAGGTATCGCTTTACTTTCAACTGTGGTAGCAATTCCAGCAACGATAGCCCTGGAAGGTTGTGCTTTAGCTGTTGGTCTTTCAGCATTAGTAGGTAAGTTTTTGGTTAGAAGAACCAGAACAAAATCTGAAAAACATCTTCAGATTAAAATGCTTGCTGATTCAAAGCTAAACACACTATTTACACATATATCTAAAGCTATCACTGACAACAAAATCGAACATTCAGAGTTTAATTTAATATTAAATGAATTAGAAAAATACAAGTCAATGAAGGAAGAAATAAGAAGTAAGTCAAAGAAAAAGATTAAGACAGAAGAACAAGAGAGCCTGATTGAAAGAGGAAGGGAAGAAGCGAGGGAGTCCTTTCGGAGACTCGTTGAAAAGAATCATGGCACCACTACGTTTTAAATTCCCTAAGTTTAAATATTCTTGTGCATGTGAGATAGGTAATACTGATTAAAAAATAAGATAAAAATTTTTTTTACTTAAAAAAATATGTCATTTTTAAAGATAAAAGACCCTTTAAAAAGGGACCAAATAGTAAAAGAATATCTCGCAACAAAGAAAAGAATTCGTGATAGCCAACTTGCAGAGAGAACAGGCGAAATTGAATTACAAACAGACCTTTCAAAGTTTTTTAAGCCTATTACAGAAACACAAAAAGCTGCAACAAAGGAGATTACAGAAGGGCTAAAACCTATTAAAGAGGGGATTGAACAGTTACCACAGGCTATTACGTTCCCAGCCTTTCCTTCTATAAAAGCTTATGAGAAATCGGAAACGGATGAACATTTGGAAGAAATGCTTGTGACTATGAAAATGTTGGAAGAATTGGATGAAAAAGATGAAGACCCATTTTTACTTATTGGACCACTTGCGGCAAAGCAACTAAGAAGGTTTACCAATAAGGATGAAGCTGATACAACGTATGGAATATATGACATAAAAGGTAAATTTTATATCGGTAACGAGGAAGTTAAAATTTTAGGAAATGATATTTTAATTGCAAATAAAACCTATGAAGGTACACCTGGTCTGTGGGAGTTAATTGTAGCTAAAAGACCGGACAGAGAAGAATATACTGACGAGGATTATGATAATTACAAGGAGATAATGATAAAAAGCAACACCCTCCATCGCAATAATGACCCCCCCCCCCAAAAAAAAATTACCAAAAAGCAGTAAAGCATACAAATGGAGAAAAATTCTTTCCAAAATTTGGAATGATTCAGTCCTCGGAAAAGGAATTGTTGTTATCCCATCTGACCCTAATGCGTTGTTAGAAAGACTTGACCTTTTAATAGCAAGTAAAGAAGCTGGTAATACAGGTGTAAGAAATGAGCTTGTAAGTATTTGTGATGAATTAGAAAGACAGGGTGTATCAAATACAAAAAGTTATAAAAATTTACTATTTATATACTATAAAATGATTACGTCACAAAAAAGAGGATTTAAAAGAAATTATTCTTACGGTGGTGCAGGTATATTTGATAGCTTTGCTAATTTTCTTACAAGACTCTTTACAAGCAGCGCAGCTAAACAAATTGCATCTTCAGCAGTTGATGTTGGTAAGAGTGTTGCTAAGGAAGGAGCAAAGAAAGCGTTAGAGGTTGGAAAGAGTGCCGCGGTTGAAGCAGATAAAAAGTTAGTTGAAAAGGTTTTGACACCAAAATCTAAAAAGATTTTAGAAAAATATACTCAAAAGCCTACTACAACAACTCAACCTGCAACACAAAATATTAACACCTTAATAGATGGTAGCGCCATTGCTATTCAAGATTTAGTTAAGAAATTAAATAGTAAGGGTTCCGGAGTTAAAGTATTATGAAAAAAATGAATTTAAGTTAAGTAAATTATATACATTAAATAAAAAAGAATGTCTAAGCTAAGATTTAGATTAACAGAATATGAAAAATACAATACAAAAAGAACTGGTATTCTTTATGGTAACTTTAAAATTAGTGAAGATTGTGAAATTCTTGAAGTAAACAATACAAGTTATGATTATAAAAAGGTTGTTGTAAAATTGTCTCCTGAAAAAGCTGATATCGTTAAGGAATTTGAAGATGAAGTAAATGATTATTTAGAAGGAAAAAACATACCAAAAGTAACACTTGTTTACGGAAATAAAATTTACCCTAAAATGAGAAAAAAACTTTTTGCAGAAAAACTTAAAACTTAAACTTAAAGGTGTTTTTGTAAATGATGAAAACAAATCATTCCCTCAACTATGGCTAGAATATTAAAAACTCAACTCAATTATAATTTTGACTTAAAAATTATAATTGCATATAATAAAATGGACATTTTAAACATTAAAGCACCAATTTCAAAAGATGATAGTATTGATGAATATGAATACCATGAGTATGAACCTATTACAGGAACTAATCTTAACAACTCAGGAGGAAATATTAGGATTGATATCGAAACTCAAGATATTTTTTATCATCCTTCTGAATCATATTTACAAATTATAGGTAAATTAGTAAAAAATGATGGAACACCCTATGATGCTGCTGTTGCTGATGAGGTTACCTACACAAATAATGGTTTGATATATCTTTTAAAAGTATCAGATACCAACTTAGTGGACAAGAGATAGAATCCATTAATTACCCTGGTCAGGCTACCACAATGCTTGGACTGTTAAAATACCCTGATGACTTTGCTAAATCACAAGGGTTAAATCAACTATGGTATAAGGATACAGGTGTAGCTGCTGATAGTGCTGCTAACACCGGTTTTTCAGTAAGAAGACAGTATATTTTTAGTGAGACTCCGGCAGCTGGAGATCGTGGAACGTTTAGTTTTAGGATACCCTTAAAACATATATTTGGTTTTTGTGAAGATTACAACAAAATTCTATATGGAATGAAGCAAATTTTAACCTTAACAAGAAACGATGACAACGATGCAATTTTTAGGGCTGCTACGGTAGATACTGCAGGTGGTAACCCTGCTCAACATGAAGCTGGTAAAGTTATTTTACAAAAAGTATCTTGGTTTATGCCTCATGTGGAACCAGAAATTAGCAATAGGTTGGAACTTATAAAATTTATTGAGAAGAAAGAAAAATTCACAGTTGGGTATAGAATGATACAAAGCGACTCTATTGCGGTTCCCAGAGCAGCAACAGGTTTTACTTGGAGGCTATCAGCTAAATCATCTCCTGAGGTACCACGTTTCTTAATTGTTGGTTTTCAAACTGGTAAAAGTGGTAGTCAAGAACAAAACCCAGCTATATTTGATAACTTAAATCTTAAAAATATTTATGTAATGTTAGGTTCAAAAAAATATCCAGCATATGATTATGATATAAATTTTACTGTTAATCAATTTAGTAGCATATATGGTGAAGCTGCTTCGTTTAGAAAAAAGTTTTTTAACATGGATGAATTGGTATCAAATCCTAATATTACTCAAGATTACAAAACCCTTTTTCCTTTGTTTGTGTTTGACGTATCAAAGTAGAGTGAAAGGTTAAAGTATTCTGTAACTGATATTCATATTAAAACAACATTTACTGCAAATCCTCCTGCAAATACTGAAGCATTTGCGGTTTTACTTAGTGATAGGTTAATTAACTTTCAGAGTGATGGGAATAAGATGAGTGTAGTGTATTAAGTAATTTTTTATGTTATATAAAAATGCTAAAGATTGCAGATTTTAAAAAAATATTAAAAGAAAATGATATTAAGTTTTACTCTTACTGGAGTAAGAAAAAAATTATTGATACGGTAAAAGAGCATGGGTTATATCCTGAAGAGGAAATTAAAAAACATTTTGAAAAAATTCCTAATTATTATAGATTAAAAAATATTGCCGGTAATCCTAAAAAAGTTACCTTAAAGGATGTTGAAACTGAAGAAACAACAACCTTTCCATCAATTTACAGGGCAAGTAAATTTATAGATCGATGCCCTCAAACGATTGAAAACTGGAATGGTAGGGTTTGGAATGGTAAATATAGAACTGACATTCTCTAATTTTATTATTTTTTAGAAAATAATAAAATTGACTTAAGGTAATATTTCTATATATATAAAAATATTAGTTCTATATTCAGAAGAATCTCTAATGTTGCTCAGAGGGCAGCATCTAATATTTACAGTAGAGCTCAAAGAGCCGCCGCAGCGGTAATCCCTGAAAGCGTTAGAAAAAGAGTATCTAATTTTACTAATTGGCTAACTGGTAATGTTGAAGAAGAGCAGATTCCGCAAGTTTTTGATGAAATTGTTAGAAATGTGAGAGAACGCTATCCACCAAGACCACCAAGAATAGGGAGAAGATCTAGAGCTGAACTTTTTGAATTAAGAACCGAACTGTCTGCATTTACAAATTTTGCAACACAGCATGTTATAGATGGAATAGATGGTTGGGGTCCTCATAATTTTTTAGAGGCAGCCAGACAAAGTATAACAAGATTTTTAAGAAATAATAGAGATACTAAGATTATGTTGAGTCTTTTTTGTTTATTAAAAAAGGAGACTGACCATACAATCAAAGTAGACAGACCATTTAGGTCACATCATGAAATTAATTTAAGGAGAACCGACGTGGATGAACTATATGATACTATGGTTGAACGGGTTATAGAAAACTTAGAAAATTTTATGGCAGAAGGTAGTGGATGGGTGTTTGCTAGAGTTATAACCTTAACTCTGTTTGTTGTAGAATATGAACCATTACAAGCTAATTCATGGATGCCCTTACCGTTGGGATTAAGAAGTGGTAAAAGTAATAATAATAAAAATGGTCTTGTTAATATACAAAATAAAGATGATAATAAATGTTTTCCTTATTGTATTATGAGGAAAATTTATCCAAAAGAGAGAAATCTTGAAAGAGTTGATTCACAATTGAAAGAACAAATAAAAGAATTAAATGTGAATGGAATAGAATATCCTGTTAAAGTAAAAGATATTGATAAGTTTGAAGATCAAAATCCATCAATCTCCGTTGTTGTTTTAGGTTATGATGATAAAGATGGGGTTTATCCCATTAGAAGACAAAGAAAAGAAACCTGTAACAGAGAGCATTTGGTGATTCTTTTGTTAATAACAAATGAAGAAGGAAATAATCATTATGTTTGGGTTAAAAATCCTAGTGCTTTATTAGCTCCAAAATTGTCAAAAGATGGACATAAAATGTTTTTTTGTTGGAATTGATTTAATCATTCTACAAGTGAGGAAAGATTAAGAAATCATCAAGATTATTGTTATAATCATGATGCAGTAAAAACAGAAATGCCTGAAGAGGGGACCGTTATTGAATTTAAAAATCATAATAATTCTCAATGGTTTCCTTTTGTAATATTTGGTGACTTTGAGTCATATATTGAACCAATAAACACCGTTTCACCAAATCCAAGCACAAGTTATACAAAAAAATATCAAAAACATGAACCATCAGGGTTTTGTTTTTATGTTAAAAGTTTTGATGAAGAAGTTTTTAAATCAGAACTTGTTCAATACACTGGAGAAAATGCGTCATTAAGATTTGTAGAAGAAATAGAAAAAATGGTTAAAAAAATGTATGATATCCGAGAGGTAGAAATGATGTTTACAGAAAAAGATCAGGAGATTTTTAACAAGGCAACAAAATGTCATATTTGTAAAAAAGATTTTACTGAAATTTTTAAAAATGAAAAGATTAGAGACCATTGTCATTATACTGGTAAATTTAGGGGGGGGGGGCGCAAATAGAACATGTAATTTTAGGTATCGTAAGCCTAACTTTATCCCCGTGTTTTTTCATAACCTTAGTGGATATGATAGTCATTTATTTATAAAAAAATCTTGGTTTTAGTGAAGGAAATATTGATTGTATTCCTAACAATGAAGAATAGTATATTAGCTTTACTAAAGAGGTAATTGTTGATGAATATTTTGATAAAAAAGATAAAAAGAATAAAAATAAAACTATCGATATTGGGTTTTTAGATAGTTTTAAGTTTATGTCAACAAGTTTAGAAAGTTTAGCAAATAACTTAGAAGATCATCAATTTGAAAACTTAGCAAAAGTTTATCAAGGAGAAAAATTTACTCTTCTTCGTAAAAAGGGAATATATCCGTATGAGTATGTTAGTTCAATGGAAAAACTAAAAGAAACACAATTACCACCTAAAGAATCATTTTACTCTAATCTTACCGGTGAATCAATTACAGATGATGATTATAAACATGCATTAAAAGTATGGAAAACCTTTGGTATGAAGACTATTAAGGATTATCATAATTTATATGGTAAGTCGGATGTTTTACTTTTAACTGATATTTTTGAAAACTTTAGAAAGGTTTGCTTTAAGCATTATAAATTAGACCCTGCATGGTATTATACCACACCGGGTTTAGCCTGGGATGCAGCATTAAAGTTAACTGGTATAAAATTAGATTTATTAACAGATGTTAAAATGCTTAACATGTTTGAAAAGGGTATCAGAGGAGGTATTTCAATGATTAGTAAAAGGTATGGAAAGGCTAATAATAAATATATGAGTGAAAAATATGACCCTAGTAAACCAAGAAAGTATATTAAGTATTTAGATGCAAATAATTTGTATGGTGGTGCAATGTGTATGGACCTTCCTACTGGTAATTTTTCTTGGATGACAGACAAACAACTAGCTAACTGGAGAAAATATCCCTGTGTTGTAGAGGTTGATTTAGAGGTTCCTGAAGAGTTACATGATTATTTTAATGATTACCCCCTTGCCCCTGAAAATATTAAGGTAAATAAAGTTCATAAATTAGTTCCAAATTTAAATAATAAATCAAATTATGTTATTCATCATAAAAACTTAAAACAATGTTTAGCTTTAGGTTTAAAACTAAAAAAGATTCATAGTGGAATTAGATTTAAAGAAAGTAAATGGCTTAAAACTTATATTTATTTAAATACTAAACTTAGAGCATTGGCAACAGATGAATTTGAAAAAGATTTTTTTAAGTTAATGAACAATGCAGTCTTCGGTAAAACAATGGAAAATATTAGAAACCGTGTAAATATTAAGCTTATAACAAACAGAAAGTCAGCAAAAAGGTTTGTTAATAAACCAAACTTTAAGCATTGTAAGATTTTTTGTGAAAATTTAATCTCTATTCATATGGGAAAAACAAAGATAACATTTAATAAACCTATTTACTTAGGAATGTGTATTCTTGACTTAAGTAAAACCATAATGTATAACTTTCATTATTTTTATATTAGAGTAAAATATGGTAAAAAAGCAAAACTTTTGTTTACTGATACAGATAGTTTAATGTATGAAATTGAAACAGAAGATTTTTATAAAGATATATCTGGTGATGTAGAAAAGAAATTTGATACAAGTAATTATCCTGCTGGTGGGCATCTTTCAGGTATTCCTGTTGGAAAAAATAAAAAGGTGTTAGGTATGTTTAAAGATGAATGTGGGGGAGAAATTATAGATGAATTTGTAGGGTTAAGACCAAAGATGTATAGTTATGAAATGATAGATGGTAAAGAGAATAAAAAATGTAAGGGAATGAAAAAGAATACAATTAAAAAAAGTATTACACATAAGGATTATTTAGAGTGTTTGTTAACAAAAAAAGAACAACACAGAAAGATGAATATTATTAGAAGTTATGAACATAATATTTACACAGAAGAAGTTAATAAAGTTGCAATAAGTGCCGCTGATGACAAGAGATACATATTGGGGGATGGGATACACACATTAGCTTGGGGATATCGTAGGATTGAAAATATAACAGAAACTGATAAAATAAAATATGAACAACAGGGAGCAAGACCAAAAGCATATCCTCCACCTTAATATTAAAATATTTAACCTAGTAAAAAGGTTAAATATTTATATTTTACGTATTAAACTATTTTCAGTTTTACATAAGGGGCATTTTCCACTTAATGCACTAGTATCAATTTCTCTTTTAAAACATTCTAAACACATACATATATGTCCACAATTAACAAAATGAAAAACAGGAGTTTTTTTCTAAACATATTACACAATTATCAATATTAAATGTTTTATCACCATTAATTTTTTGTGGTTCATCTTCTTCATAATTACCATCATAAAACATACACGCTAATGCAAAAATGGGTTTGTAAATTCTTGATATTTTTTTTATAAAAAACAAACTAGAAGAACTAAAAATTTCATTTGATTTTATTTTGATATTTAATGAAAAATCCTTTCCTGGATTTTTCATATCTTTTACACATGAAATCATAACTTTAAATTCTTCTTCATTTCTTTTTTCTCTGCTAGTTGAATAATACAAAGCAGCTAATATTCTTTTAAAATTTCTAAACTCTCCACATGGATTAATAAACAAAAACGTGGAAGACTTTGTTTCATCTATTACTAAATTACTATTAAAGTAAAGTGGCCTATCTTTTAAGCATCTATTTATAGTTTTTCTTGATTCTTTTGAAATTTTATTTAAAACACCCATCTTAATATATTTTTGTTTAAACTTAACATACAAAAAATTCAAATTTTTTTTTTTTTTTTTTTTTTTTTTTTTTTTTTTTTTTAATTTTTAAAATTTTTATTTGTTTAAATTTTTTTATAAAATCTTAAGGCTATCCGTCTTAAGGCTATCATAAGCCTGGTGTGCGAGTAACTGGCTAGCCTACACGTTGTTTGATGGGGAAACAAACGGTTAGATGAGTGACTAATGAGCCGGTTAGCTGGTTGGTGAGGTTTGCTCTGATATTAAAAATTTTTTAGAATTTTTTTTAAAAATTGAATTTAAGTAAAAACGTTTGAGAAAGAGGTTATGCTATTTTGATCATTGACCTTATGTGAGTATGTAAGGTTAAGTGTTATATGGGTTATGTAGGTAGTTGGTTAACAGAATTTTATAAGCATGCTTAATGTTTATGAAATTGGTTAAGGGTGGTGGTGTGTGTTAAGCATGGGGGAATTGCATAAGTGGGGATAGGTTTAAAAAAAAAAAATGTGGTTACTTTTTATGGTGACGAGTGGGGGGGGGGGGTTATGGCAAAATATGGTTGGGGTTCGTGGTGATAATCTAATACTGGTAATAATCTATCTACTGGTAAATACTACCAAAAAAAGTTTCGCTGCAAACGTAAAAAAAATGGATGGATAAATGCAGTTTAAGAAAATGCAAATTTTTGCAATCGGTAACTGCGTCTATTGTTATGACATCAAATGTGACGTAACTATATTTTTTAATTACGATGTCACATAAACGTTGCGAGTTATTCATCCTGATCACGTGACATTTCCTCAAATCTTTGCGAAATTCTGGATTGAAATCTAAACATACTCTGAGGCACTATGTAGCCCACTTAAAAAAAAATACTGGTCTTTCCTCTTTAGTAATGCGTAACCAGCAATAGCTTACTAATTAATGGCCCGATAGTGACACAAATAAACCAATGCAGGTGTTAACATGTAGATGAATTTGAATTATGCCTTTTTAAAGTACGGAAAATATTGTAAAGATGTGAATCTGTTATTGTGTGATCGGTCCAATGTAAGTCACTGACAGAAAAATGAATATCAAAATCATTTAAAAAGTAAACAAAAAATTGAGCGATCTGACAACTTTTAATTCAGTTTTTAAATTCATTTGTCTACCAGCGACTAACACGTGTACTGAGCGCACAATAACAGATCGTCATCCTCACAACAATTTCCATACTTTTGAATGGTATGACTTAAATCTAAACGCATCTTAGTACCAGCATTATTAAAATTTGGCCGCTTCTGTGCCCTTAAGTGATGAATGATCTTTGAAGTTTAGAGCAGTTTTAAAAATCTGAATAGCCCCATTTTAGGTCATACATCTGTTCATAATTGTTTTTGTCACTTTATCTTCCGGGATCCTAGGTGTGTCAGTGATTAACTCTACCACACAATCCCGACTTTTAACGACCCTAAGAAACAGGCCTTTTGAAAATATTGTGGAAAAAGGAGAAAATGCTGGTAAACAGCATTTTCTCCTTTTTCCACAATGTTTTCTACCCTTCCCAAAATAAATTTTTATTTTTGAGTCACATTTATTTTGTTGTCTGCAAATACTTTGAATTTGGACCAGTCTAAAATTTTGTCGTTTGGTTAAGAGTAAAGGCAGTTAGAGGTTTAACCCTTTACCAAACAAGTCCGTGTTTTAACGACTCTTAGTAAGAAACATTTTTAAAACATTATGGGAAAAGAAGAACATGTTGGTGGTAACCAGCACTTTCTCATTTTCCCACAACTTTTTCTTTCCATTTTAAGAATGAAATTTATCATCTCGGCCACATTTTATTTGCCGTCTTCAAATGCTTTCAATTTTTGTAAATCAAGATTTTTTTTTTGTTTGGCGAAGATTTCATCAGGAAAGTCGGGCTCATTTCTTTCCATTTTAAGAATGAAATTTATCATCTCGGCCACATTTTATTTGCCGTCTTCAAATGCTTTCAATTTTTGTAAATCAAGATTTTTTTTTTTGTTTGGCGAAGATTTCATCAGGAAAGTCGGGCTCATTTCCCCTAGCGGATTTAATCACCAGACAGTTTCCTTGGACAAGGCACTTCTGAGTCACAGCTCAATACCGCTGGAAACCCGAAGCAGGCCGTGCTGAAAATATGAGCTACCAGTATGAGAAGACTGAAACACCGTCGAGTGTAGCCAAAACCTCATTAACCCTTAGGCTGCTTAGTGCGACAAGAGGACCTTCAGCGGACAGTGTATATCAAGATCAGACTGCCCACAACGTGCAGTCTGATCTTGGCTCTACAATGTTCGGTAATGAGATACTTTTCTCCAGAAAAATACTTTTGAAAAAGTAACATTCGGGTTTTTACTTCCGCTCGAAAGTTTCATTTACCTTGAGCCATGCCCTGGCAAATGGGGGCTTAATGCATCTCCGTGATCTCTGATACCAAGCAAGTCCTCACATAATTATAAATCCAGAAAATCCATTTTGTCGAACAATTGACTGAATCATGAGGTAGACTGGTCCTTTGACTTGCACAGAATTGACCAATATCAAAAACTTTCGGCCCAGGTCACCCCTTTTTCCACGATGATTTCTACCCTCTCGAAGATAAACCGCGCCATTTGAATCACACTCAAGCGGACCGTATGGACCCCATATCAGACTGCACGTTCTGTGCAGTCTGATCTTGATCTATGCCCCCTCGAAAAAGCCCCTGTTTTCGCCTATGACTCTGCAAAAGGGTTTAACAAACAAATCAGCCTTTAAAACCCTTTCCCAGCCCCAAGTGTCCTTTAAGCTAACGCCCACATTTACCTTTTTTTCTCCCAACTGTTCCCTTATCAATTTTAGATTACAACAAATTCGAATGTGAAACAGATTCACATATATTCTTAACTCTAAACTCTCTTAGTCTTTTACCAAACAATCAAGACCATCAGCAAGAAGGCTTTTGAAAACAATTTGGGAAAAGAAGAAAATGCTGAGAGAAGGCAGATCCAACCGTTTGAGACACATCTAAATATTTGTCTGTAAATCCTTTCAATTTCAGTCAGTCTGATAAAGATATCTAACCCCTAACTCCTCCTCGTGACTATTTTTCAATCTATTTAGTTAACCCTTTACCACACAGTCCTCAGTTTCAACAACCTTAACCCTCAGGCTTCTAAGCGGGACTCACTGACCTTTTTGCGGACAGTGTAGATCAAGATCAGACTGCACAGAACGTGCAGTCTGATCTTTGATCTACACTGTCCGATAAAGAGATATTTTCGCTCCAAAAATGAGTTTGAAAAAAAAAAACATGATTCGGGTTTTGACTGTCGGATAGAAAGTTTTTGTTTAATATATTTAGCAGGATAAGTGTTCAGAAAGAAGCCTTTTGAAAACAATGTGGATAATAGATGAAATACTCGTCACAAGAATTTTCCCCTTTTTCCACGATGATTTCTACCCTCTCGAAGATAAACCCCGCCATTTGAACCACACTCAATTTGTCGTCTGAAAATGCTTTCAATTTTGTCAAGCCCAGCATGTTCTCGTCTGCTAATAGGTTAGATAACAGTGACATTGTTTATCTAAACCATTTACCACACAATAAAATTTTAGATTTGTCCAAAATTAAAAGCCTTTGAGGACGGTAAATTCAATGTTGCTCAAAAGGTTATTTCTGTCTTTGAAATGGAAGAAAACATTGTGGGAAAAGGAGAAAATGCTGGTTACCAGCATTTTCTCCTTTTCCAACAATGTTTTCAAAGGCATTCGTCTTCATGGCCGTTAAACCTCGGGATTGTGTGTTAAAGGGTTGATTGATGATTGATTGTATGATGTTTAACGCCGTTTTCAACATCATTTCAGTTATATCCCGGCGGCCAGTGCACCTATCCATGCTTTTCTGGAGCTTCTTGTACCAGTACTACGCACAATAGTCTTTTCAAGCCATTGGCTGCTTTCCCATATCGCCATCGTCGAAACAATGGTCAGCGGAAAGGGTTGATTAAGAACAAAGTAGTATCTATAGAAGGTAGAAGATCGGACTGTACCCTCTGCGTAGGCTATCATTAATTACAACTTCTGCAAACCCAGATCACATCCCCTTTTCTAGAAATAAAATGTAGGACGAATTAACCCTTTGACAAACAACCCGCCATCTTGTCGACTCCGAGGAATAATCCTTCTGAAAACATTGTAGAAAAGGACCTTGACGGACAAATCGATTTGAGCAAGAAAAAAAAACCTGTATCGTCTGCCAATGCCTTCAACGTGGATAGGTCTGAAATTTCATCTTCTATAACGATTTAAATGGAAATATATTGCTGTATTGGAGTTTAACGCCGTTTTAACAGCTTAGGTCATATCGCGGCGGCCAGTGCACCTACGCATGTGTTTCCTGGATTTCTCACACCAATGCTGACAAAAGTTTCTTTCCAAGTCACTGACTACTTTTTTCCCATACATCAGAGGTGAGAAGGCAAAATATCACATTAACCGGGTATCGAACTCGCAATCACCAGGTCACGAGTCGGATACTCTTACCACTAAGCCAACTGACGGGGCTAAAACTGGAAAGAAATTTATCCAGTTAAACAAAACCCATTCAAAGTTGAAGAAATTTAGGGCGTTGAAATTAAAATTTTATTTTGACAAAAAATGTTAAAAAGCGGTGAGAGTAGGTCAAAGGTCAGACTGCACATTTTGTACAATCTGATCTTGAAGTATTCTGTCCGCTAATGTAAATTGGTATAATTAAAGTTAAGAGGGAAACGAAACTCTTCTCCCATAATTATGTCGGGAACTATCTTTCTGTCTCGATTCGATATACCCTTGGCGCTCCACATAAATAAAGTTGGTATGTTCAGGCATTAAAGAATAGACGTTTCCAATTTTGACGTTTTTAAAGATCAAAGAATGTCATTAAACATTGGACATATCAGATACAAGATCAAACAACGCATTATATGCAGCCTGATCTTGACCTACATTTTCAGCATACGCAACTCACTAATAATTGTGCAATGTAATGTATCTCCATCGATATCAAGGAGATTGTCAGTCCAAAGTCAACTCTGTATCTGTTACTTTCATCTTGTAGATATACTGCTCAAAGTAATGAAAGAGCCATTCGTGCGTTTCGCATGGATCTCGGCCCTGAATTTTTCTTATAACCCCTGATAGTGTCTTTTTTTTTTTTTTTTTTTCACAGAGCAAACTCAGAATTTATGAAACGGGTTGGTAAATAACTTTTCCAGAGCAGGGATCGAAAGAATGACCTCGTGGTCCAGAAGCAAACAGTCTCACTAGTTGCTACAAAAGCTAGCCCTACAGCAAGGCATTACAAGTACCAACTTATGTTCTACATTACATATACGCCCTCAACACAGACAAAGATCGTATCTTGAACTGTCTTGAGGCCTCTAATGCAGCCCTGCACTGGTCTAACGTGGGCGCAAATGTAACTGGTTGATTAATAACCAGCTTAGGGCGTGAATCGAAACCACAACATCTTGGTCCAAAAGCAACTTCTCCACCACGTCGCTACAAAAGCTAGTTCAGGAACAAAGCAGTACAAGAGCCAACTTATATATGAGAAAAAAATTATCAGACCGGAGTTTGCATCAGATCACAAGTAATCGAATATCATATTAAATGATTGTTTTAGATAATTGTCAATATATCGTGTATATATCTTTTTTTTTTTTTTTTTTATTAGAAACTGAAACATACATGTACGTATGTTGTTAACAGTAATTCAATATACAGAAAAGGCAATATAATCGATTTACGAAGTTGATACTCAAAACAACAGGGAATTAGAACGAAAGCTACGCAAGCTAATATTTAGAGTTCTTCTCCAATATCCAAATTAAGAGTACAGGGCATGTCGAGAGTATTATACAAAGAAAAAGTCGGAAAACCCTTAACTCAAAATTTTAGACCGGTCCAAATTGATAGCATTTGCAGACGGATTTTATGCGCCTCAAAGTTTTAGAGAGTTTAGAAAACATTGTGGGAAAAGGAGAAAATGCTGGTTATTTTCTCATTCAGAGCTCCAGATAGAGGTTTTGATTTCAAAATTGAAAATATTGAATATCCTCCACTAAACCGTATGTTATGGGTACTCATTAGAATCGTCTCATCGAATACCATCACTCCCTCTTATCTGGAGCTCTGTCCTTTTCCAAAGATGTTTTCAAAAGGCTCCTTTTCCAAAAATGTTTTCAAAAGGCTTTTTTTTTTTTCTTCATGGTCGTTACAATCCAAGATTGTTTGGTAAGGGATTTAAGGGCAAATTGAAGTGTGTTTCTTTTCTTTTGTAAATCAAATTTCTTGTAACACACCGATACATAGGCTTACAACTAGATACATTTTACTCTGCAACCGGAAAATTGTAGGGTTACATTTTATAAAAGCGGAGCGATTCTTGGCTTTATCATAAAAAAGGATGGCTGTTTTTTAATCGGTAACTCCGTTTTCATGACATTAGATATGACGTCATCGTACAGAGTCGAGAGTCGAGTAGGTATCTACGTCATCAACTCGTGTTGTTGATTATGAGACATTCCCGCAAGTCTGTGTGAGATTCTGGCTCGAAATCTAAAAAAAAAAAAGAAACTTCTTTACTGAGTGTTTGCCAGCTATCGCATTACTAATTTTAATAATAAGTCCTTTTTGAAGTTTAATGAGATTATGAAAATATACACGTCATGAAATGAATTTACTGCTAGCAAATAAGAAAAAAAAAAAAAGAACATGTTTCGAGAGATTTCCGTAGAAAAGTATTACAAATGTTATCTTTTTTTTTATTTTTTTAAGTGGAGTCTTATGATTTTAGTAATGACAAGTTGGCTTCTTTAAAAAAGAAGCTAGGAGAGGTCGGCATCAATGTTTTCAAATAGTTAATTGGCTTTTAATTTCAATCGACTTTTTTGCGTTCGTAAGTTAATTTTCGCGGGATTCTCGCAATTCTGCATCCTAGAAGCAACTCTGTGTGTTATTTAATCAAATCTACATCATTGTAAATCCATAGAATTTTTGTATAAAGCCGATAAAAATGCTAGAGTCTAGTCAGTTTTGAAAAATAAAACTTTAAAACATACTGATCAACTATCTTTATATCTATTTGTGCGGCACAAGTTCTCAAGAGAACTCGTGTTCTCGAGATTAGGGTACGAGTTCTCCAGGGTACAAATTTTCCTGATACAGTATCACGTCACGAGATCATCTCCCCCACTCCCCCCGCGGTGCTCTTTCTCTTTCTTTTTTAACGAATATTTCTTTGCTTAGATTTATTTGTTTAATGAAAAATTACAATTATTGGAGAGGTCATTTACAATCAAATCATATAAATCTTTCTGGAAATCCGTCGTATAAAGAAACACGTTTTTTGCCTTTTCAGTTTTTTTGATTTCGGTTTATTTATAAAACCATGACGAAATAGACTGTGTATCAGAACAATTTTGCAAAAACAAATGGATTTAGACAGCAATTTCTGTGGCAGTCTGCCTTCTAAACTCACCACTGTTGGAGAGGTCTGATGACCTCTCCAATTAAGCGGTATATTTTCGACGAAGAAACGAATAGTGTAGGTGCATATCACATATCTAACTACAGCCGCTGGATTTGATCACTAGATCACCCGAGGTTTGCCGAGTGAGGGCCCGAACTACTCCCTCACGGAGGTGGGCGTGTATTCTGTTTATGGGACTTCATTTTTTTTTTTGTACAGTATACATAAAAATCCTATATGAAGGGTGCGTAGTGATATACGTGAAGTGGTTTTGAACACGATTTCAGTTGAATAATTTCTCGTCTCATCTTCGTTTATTTGTCTATTTTCTGTTACACTCCATACCAAACACTGACAATGCAGTTACCGATAGTATTGCTCGGAGTTCTGTCCTGCTTGGTATTTTGTGCCATAAAAACGGTAAGAAGTTTAGCTTTCTTTTCTTCACTCTTTACCAAACGACAAAATTTTAGACTTGACCAAACTGAAAGACGATATTCGTTTAGAACGTGTAATCTCGAAAAAAACAAATGGAAATTTATCACGCTTAGCGGCCATTTTGTCTCTATTAAGTGAACGTAAACATCTCGGGTGACAGATGAGTTCAACTGTTTTTCCGCTGTGTAGCGTCTAAATTAGAAATATTTGTGTTTGAAACGAAGGATTATTGAATAGTAAGCAAGATGTACGTTCAAATTCTAGTTTTGTACTCTATTCATGAAAATAAGAGAGTTGCAAAGTGCTCACAAAATCTGTGTGCAGATTTCAACCGTTTTTTTCACGATCGTCTCTGTACCCGGAGGCGACCAGTCACAAATTAAAATTGACTTCGGGAACAGATATCTGTACTAGAAAGATACTGTGCAACTTTTATCCAATTCGATCTATGTATACCATGCTTTGTGTTTAACGTATTTTCAATAATTATCAACCCATGTCAGCTTGTTCAGTCCACATAGGGTGGCAGTGGTCGAAACTTTTCGCTAGTTGTGAATTTTCTTCATGTACAAGGACCATTTTACATCATCATTCGGTCAGTTGTACTATGGATTTTAATGGATCCATAATTATGCGATGATTTACTAGGTATAATAGATTACGGAGATGCATTCAACACCTTTTGCCAGATAGCTGCTTATTTGTATTTGAGGTCTAAAGTCAAACGCTTATAATTTTTCAAGTTCTGGTCAGTACAAAAACAAAAAATGAAAATTAACAAACGGCAATAACTCCGGTCATTCTTGAGATCAAAGATGGATGTTGCGAACTGCATTTGTCCTCAATGTGATCTGTCTGTTTGTGCAGTTTGAAGTCAACGTCTTTTATATTTTGGAAGTTATGTTCTAGACAAAGCTCCGAAGTGTGAAATAACACAGCAATAACACACACACAAAAACTGGTAGCTCAGTCGGTAGCGTACAGGACTTGAGAATAGGAGGTCGCTGGTTCGATCCCCGGCTCGGCCATTTTTTTCCGAGGATTGATGATAGCCATTGTGACGGGATTCATTCTTCTCTCACTGCTGACCATTGTTTCGACGATGGTTATGTGGGAAAGCAGCCTGTGGCTTGGAAAGAATATTGTGCGGAGTACTGGTATACGAAACTCCAGGAAAGCATGGATGGGTGCACTGGCCGCCGCGATATAACTGAAATAATGTTGAAAACGACGTTTAACATCATACAATCATTCAATCAACTAAAAAAAAAAAAAAACCAAAGACAGAATGACATAATTATCTCCCTTTCCCTAATGATATACTGAATAAACCGAGAGATGTAACTAATGATTGTAATATACAAATTTGCAGAGAGCAAATGGCTTAAACTGAAGGTTATGTTGGTTTTATGCCCACTTCGCCTTTTCGAACAATGTTATGCAGTCAGAGGTAAATGCTGAGCTCAAGGTTTCTATGATAGATTTCTTTCTCTTTCAGGAGGCAATCAAATGCGGACAAACAGATTGCAGTGGTAGGTTAGATATTTCCCCCTCCCCTCCTCTCTCTCTCTCTCTCTCTCTCTGTCCAGATTTTTCTTTGTTTCTGGAAGCAATCAAATGGGGACAAACGAATTGTATGTTTGATCTCTCTCTCTCTCTCGTTTGCCTCCCCATTCGAAAACCATTAACATATGAAAGCGAATCAACATAGAGGGGGGTCAGACATTTTTGTCTTCAGACACTTTTCTACAGGCAAAGGCATATATAGTAGAAGGACTATTTTTCCTTTTTTTTTTTTTTTTTTTCTTAAACAATGGCGATAATTTGAATCTACCCAATCCATTTCGATATAGACAAAGCCTATAGCAGTTATTGCTCATTTTGCTAAAATATTTTGATTCCGATAAACTAGACTCTTCTTATCTTCAAACCATTATCTAGTCTCCAGAACCTCTATTGTGGGAATCTGTGATATAAACAAAGAAAGAAGGGGGGACGGAAGATGTTTAGTTTAAACGAGGTGTCACACAACTGGCCATTTGGTACATTGAAATTAAGAGTGTAAATCAGGATCTTTGACCATCTGCTGTGTTTTTTTTTGGCAAATCCGCAGCTTTGTTGTTTGTTTCTATGAAGTATCTGTCCAAAACCCTACACAATAAGCTTTACAAAATGGCATTTCAGTCTATTGCATTTTTGCTCTTTCAACTAATACCCAACTTCCCTTGAAAATTCAGGGTGATAAAAGATCCTTGCTGTCTTAGACCATGCTCCTTATCAATGTAAGTAGTATAGGAAATAAGGGTTTGGGGACATTAAGAAATTGGGCCCCCACCCCCTTAAGAATTCCCCCCCTTTCCCCCTTAAGAATTCCCAACCCTCTACCCTTAAGTCCCCCCTCTCTTTTCTTAACCCCCATCTTTTTACTTCCCCCCTTAAGTCCCCCCAACCCTCTACCCTTAAGTCCCCCCTCTCTTTTCTTAACCCCCATCTTTTTACTTCCCCCCTTAAGTCCCCCAACCCTCTCTCCTTAAGTCCCCCTTCTCTTTTCTTAACCCCCATCTTTTTTACCCCCATCCTTAAGATTACCGACCTTACTCCCCTTAAGTCTTCTTTATCTTATCTTAACCCCTCTTTTTACCTATCCCCCTTTCCTATGCCCCCCTCCTCCTTCGGAATTTCGTAAGTTAAAAAATAATATAATTCGGATTATATTATTTTCTTAATAAAATTGATTTTTAAAAATCCTAAATATATAATTAATAAGATAAGATGAATAGGAATAAAAGAAGAGATTACTACTCAAAAGATAAAATTAGGAGATTGGGGATAACAAAAGAAGAAATAAGAAGAAGTTTAAGTCGGTTTTTCCATTGTCGTTTTGATTTCGATATGGATTTTCTATCTTATGATAGCGAAGGAAACTTACTCCTTGAATTTCCGGAAGAGCTTGATTTTTTAATCTATTTTAAACGTACGATAAATCGTATATACTACGAATATAGTAGGAGAGAAGTAGAAAGTAAATTGGGGATAGGGGAAATAGAGGTAGAATTAGAGGCGTTTAATTTCGCCCATACCAAATTTATCAAAAACATCAACGACACTAGTTGGATACGAAACGAAATTAGAAATTTTTTAAGAGATGGTTTTACTAAGTCTAAACTCTTTAATGAAGATGATAATTATAAAGATAAGGTAATCGTAAAACTAAAATTACGCGAAAAAAAAACAGACTTCTTACCAACGTACTTAGAAGAAACTTGCGTAATCTGTCTCAATAATAAATCGCGTATACTCTTTTCTCCCTGCGGTCATATCTGTACTTGCGAAAGTTGTTTAATTATAAAAATAGATAAATGCCCGTTATGTAGTAAAGAATCCGATCGAAAGTATATTTTATAAAAAATTTTTTAATTTTATTAATCTAAAGAAAAAAAAGCTTATATAAAATAATGGGAGAAGAAGAAAGTAATTTCGTAAAATACAACGACTTTAATATTAAAAACTTAGAATTACAAGATATCGTAGAAATGAAGGACGGCGCAAATTTAATGAAATTAAAGTATAACCATCCCGATGGTAAAAAGAGAAATTTACGGTTACGAACTCCAATTTTATTTTCTTACGGGGTTCGCCCTAATAATTTCTTAGAGAATGGATACTATATGACTTTATCGTTTTTTTATAACGATGGATTACCGTCGGAAAAAGAAATAACCTTTAAAAAGAAATTCGATAGGATTTTAAAATTTTTACGAGAAGAAGGATCGAAAAAAAGTAATATGGAAAGAAAACATTTCGCGAGTTTAGATTATAATAACTCCATTTACGCGAAACTAAGTACTAAAAAATTTGGACCGACTAACTTTTACGTAAAATCGGAAACGGGCGAACTTAAAAAGATAGAAGAAGATCGTTATCTCGGTTTAGGAGAATGTAAAATAATCGCGTATTTAGATCTTACGAATATTTACTTAGGACCTGAAAGAGTATCTTTAGGTATATATCTGTCCGATGTTATTATACTCGAAGAAGATGTCGAACGTATTACATCAAACGTTCCTACTAAAGTAATATTATATTCCGATGATGAAGAATAATTTTATAACTTTCTAATAAGTTATAAAATTTAATTTTAGAAATATAAATGACGTTTAGGGAGCGGCCACCCGCTTTTATCAAACCTACCTTTATATCTAATAGAAGGAGATAGTATATTAAAACCGTATTTATCTCTAAATAATTTTTCATCCCCTTCTTCCCCTAATAGCTCGGTATAAAAACTCGGAAACTCTATATCCATAAAAGTTCTTTCCGTTAAAATACCATCTTTAATTTGTCTACGCAGAATTTCGTTAACCTCTTTTCCGGAAATAATATCCGGTAAGACTTTTACTCCTCCTACCGGTTTCCATTCCTTTTTTTCATTAATTCCCTTTATAGGATTTTCTTCTTCCATTTTTTTTATAAAAAAAATTTCTTTAATATAATTATATATCGAGTTCTACGAGTAACGTCAAATACGAATTTTTCGCGTTGGGATTATCCAACTTCGTTAAAAAGTTTATAATATCGCATTGATTAACTGGTAAAGGATTAGGGAAAACGGCGCAACTACAACCTTCATCCTTTCTTTTCATTAAAAAGTAATCGGACTTTTCGATACCGTTTATTACTAAACTAACTTTCGATTCTTCTTTACTATAATCGCTACCTTCTATTACGGTAAGACTACCTCTTAAAATCCTACCAGGCGCTGACATACAATAACCTCCTAACGTGTGGGAACGACCGCTACTACCGTTACCGAAAGAAAACTCGTAATTTCCGGCCGTTAAAGGTCCCTGTTCTTCGGCGTGGATACTTATTATAGGTTTAGTTTTTTCCTTTCTAACTATATCTATAAATCCCGCCGAAAAAGCCGCTATTCTCTCGGTTAAAAAAGATTTCGTTACGGGATCGTTATTACCAAAAGGTCTAGGTAAGTTTATAATTCTATTCGCGTTCATATCTAATGGTCCTTTCGCGGTAAAAGAACCGTCATCGTTCCTCGTTAAAGAGTCTTCTCGCTCGCGAATAGTTAATAACTGCGTAGCGAGAAAAGACCTAGTTACGGGATCGTCCCAAGCGGCTGGTTCGGGTAAGTTTCTAATTCTATTTCCTTCCATATCTATATCTCCTATAATCGAAAAACTACCATCTTCTAGTTTAACTATTCCGTTACTTTTTCCATCCACGTATTTTTTATTCGCGGCCTCGTTCGGTTCCGTAGGATCTCCTAAATTTTTTATTTTATTAAAACTCATATTTAAATAATCCGTCATGAGAAAACCTCCATTTTCGCTTAATAACCCTGTATTAGAATCGACGTAATTTTTAGTAGCGACGTCCTGGGGATTTACCGGATTACTAACTAACCTTAACGTATTACCGTTCATATTTATAGTACCAGTAACGTCCGTCGTTCCGTCTCTACGAATAAAATTATTATTTAAGTAGGATAACGATACGCCATCTTCGCTAGTTTCTTTAACGACGTTACCCATTCCTCCGAATTTATCGACCGGCATCTTTTTTAAATAACTAAAAAAGTTTATTTAAAATGCTTTGGAATTCGTTTCCGGAACTTAACTCTTTTAAAACGAATAGACATAAATGACCGCAGAATACTTGATCGGATCGTTGTAACTGGTCCGTATTATAAAATATCGGATCCGTCAGATACTCCCTTAGTTCGAGAGGAGGTTGAATACCGTAACTATCGAAATAATTTTTTTTCTTACCGTTTTTATACCAGGCGACCCAATGGGTACCCGGTCCTTTCTTATCATCTAGGTTTAATATACCACATTCGTTTCTTTTACTTTTTTCCGGTAAAGTATCTCTTAAAAATACCCCTCTAAAAGAAGGTATTTTTAATTCTTTAGCGGCGTCTTCTAGTTCGAAGTTACTTAAAGGTTTATTAGGTAAAATTACGTTTTTTATCGCGATATCCATTTTTTTATTTCATCATATTTCTAATAACCGTATTATCGATCCACGTATATATAGGAGGGTCGCCTTTCCATTGTACTAGCGATTCATCGAGCTTTTTATTTTCCGTAATAATATCTTCTATCTCGAACGAGGTTTGTCCGGTTTTTTGTAGTTCGAGTTCGTAAAAGGTACCATCTATGTCTTCTCCAGCTAGATCTTTAATTTTATACGTTACAGGTATCGTACGTATTACCTCGGAAATCGTAAAAACCTCGTCAGACCATCTTTTGGTATATCCCTTTGCGAAGGTACTTCTCTTTTTAGCCATCCTTACTTTATCCCCGACGGAAAACTTCGGCTTTTTATATTTTTCGATACGTCCGTAAAGATTTATCATGACCGCGTCTTCGTTTTCTTTCTTACTAGCCTCTACCGGCGTCATCTTAATAGAAGAATGTATTGTATTATTATATCGATTAACTAGATCCGGTAAAACGTCGATGTATTCTCGAGTAGTATTAGAGGTAAAATATTTCCACATCCTTTCTTTCATCGTTCTAATCCATCTCTCTACCACGCTAGGTTTTTCTTCGTTATGGGTAGAATATATATCTATTAAATCCTTTACATTTTTATTATAAAACTCTTTACCATTATCTACCCATAATTTCTCCGGCTTTCTTCCTTCGCTAAAAATATCCCATAACGCGGCGGCGACTTCTTTCCCTGTTTTAGTTTTTAACGGTATCATCCAGCCGTACTTTGAAAAAACGTCGATAACGGCGAGAATATACCTAAACCCCATATTCTCTTTGGAGAACGCTTGCATGTCTACTAAATCTATCTTATCTATACCTTTTACTAAGACTCTCCTCTTCTTAAATTTCCTTATTACCGGTTTATGTAACTCTTCAGCTAAATCCTCCATAGTAAAATTTTTTTTTTATCGACTCCCATTCCGAATCTTTTCTTCGCTCCGATCATATTACTAACGATGGATCGTTCCATTTTTTCCCTAAGAGTAGGATTATAGATCCCCTTTAACTCCGTTAACATATTAGCGTCGCAGATAGAATTCCTACTAGACATATCGTTATATTTAAGATAACAAACATCATGATGGTACGCCGCTTTATCGACTCGATTTATCGGTTTACTCCATTCCTTAGGAGTTAAATCGGGATTAAGTCTTTTATTTAATTTAGTACCGGATCCGGTAAAATTATGACCGGGTAAGTGCATTTCGACGGGTAAATTATTTATCATCTTATTAAGTAACGATCCTCCCGAATTTTTTACTTTTTTTTTTTACTAGTCTTCTTCTTCGGGGTACTCTTCTTCGGGGTACTCTTCTTCGCCCCGCTACTCTTCGGTTTATCCCCCGTCGACTTAACGAACTGACTTTTTTTCGTACCGCATACCTTACATTTTCCCTGCGCCATATTTCTCTTATTTTTAGTAACTTTATAAGTAATATCTCCGGTATCGGTAGATTTTTTACATTTAACGCAATACATCTTTTATATATATATATATTTAATTTGAAATATAGATATTAAAAATGGAGATGAAGATTTATCTTGGAACGAACTAGAATCGAATAGGAATAATAGTCCTCTTTTACCTAGAAGTATTAGGGGGATAATAGTAGGAAAATCGGGATGCGGAAAAACTACGCTTTTACTTAACCTTTTACTAAAACCGGGTATTTTAGATTACGATAATTTACAGGTTTACGGAAAAAGTCTTTTTCAGGGGGTCTATCGTTATCTTAAAAAAGCTTTAGAAGAAAGATTACCGAAAGAATGTATTTTAGAATTATTTCGTAATCGCGATGAAATACTAAAAGAAGATATAAACACGGACGAGTTAATCGTAGAATGGTGCGGGGATTTAGGAGAGGGTAAAAAATCGGAAACGGAATGTAATTTCTTGAAGAGGGGGAGGATGTACCCGATCCCAGAGAGATGGATCCTACGGATAAAAATCTAATAATATTCGACGATTTACAAAAAGAAAATCAAGATAAATACGAAAATTATTACATTCGCGGAAGACATAGTAACGTGGATAGTTTTTACCTCTGTCAAAACTATTTTAAAATACCTAGACAGACTATTAGGGAAAACGCTAATCTTATTTGTATGTTTAAACAGTGTGGAAAGACCATCAATCATATCTATCAAGATCATGTAGCGGAGGATATGTCTAAAGAGGAGTTTAGAAAATTTTGTAAAAGGGAATGGAATAAACCTTTCGGTTTCGTAGTCATCGATTTATCTAGTAAAAGAGACGAAGGAAAATATAGGGCCGGATTCGATGAATTTTATATACCCGAGGGATTTCAGGAAGTAAGTTAAATATTTTTTTTTTTTTTCTTTTTAAAAAAAATGGAAGATCAACTAGAACGGATAATTAAGAATACTAACCAAAAAACCTCCTCCCAAATTACAGTAAGCTCTGATAAGACGGATTTTACTACGAGGTTTAATACTCCGATGGTATTTGAAGAGGGGAGAAAATACGAAATAGCGTTAGTAAATCTCGAAACCTATTACTCTTTTCCTAATATTACCGATACGAATAACTTAGTTATTTATTCTCCGGACAAAGGCGTTACTTGGTTTAAAATAGAAATACCGGAAGGATGTTATGACCTTAAAGATATTAACGATACCATTCATCAGGAAATGAGAAAGAAAGGACACGTCGATTTAGTTAACGACGAATATCCCGTTAAAATTTACGCTAACAGGAATACGTTAAAATCCATTCTTATCCTAGAAAAAGGTTACGTAGTGGATTTTAATCATCCGAATTCCATTTCTAAAGTACTAGGTTTTACTCGTTCGAAATACGGGGAGGGCTTCCACGAATCCGAAAATATAGTAGATATACTTAGTATAAATTCCATATTCGTAAATATCGATATTATCTCGGGAAGCTACGTTAACGGTTCTACGCAAAATACGATATACTCTTTTTTCCCTAAAGTACCGCCGGGATTTAAGATAGTCGAAACGCCCGTTAATTTAATATATTTACCTCTAGTATTAAATAGCGTACATCATCTAAATGTAAGAATTACGGATCAGAATGGAACTTTACTAAATCTAAGGGGGGAGACCATCTCGATTAGATTTCATGTTAGAGAGTCATAAAAAAAAAGAATAGTATTTAAAAATATGACTAGTTATATTAACGTAAACGTTAATTTATCGGAAGGACAAAAGAAAAAAATATTATCCGCTTTAAAAAAAAAAGAAAAAGTATCCATTCGAATAAGTCATAAAAATTTAAATGGAAACGATACTTTAGCGGTTACAAAAACTCAAGCGAATAGAATATCTAAATCCAAGAAGGATGGTACCGGAGTTACTATTAATATATCCGAAAGTCAACTTAAACATAATAAGGAAATAAAAGGGGGTTTCCTCGGAATGTTAGCGGGGTTAGCGGCGAGCGCTTTACCCGCTATAGCTAGAACCATCTTACCGGCTTTAGGAGTCGGAGCTCTTTCGGGATTAGCTTCTACAGGAGTACAAAAAGCTATGGGTTCGGGACTTTTTCTAAAAAAAAGAGGTGACGTTTGTCGGGTAGAAACCGACGGTAAAGGTCTTTATTTAAGTCCTTATAAAGGAAGAGGATTAGCGAATGTCGGCGAAGGTTTATATTTAAAACAGGGAGGAGAAATTTATGACGGAAAAGGTCTTATTCTAGGTCCTAATAGTCCTTTTAAGAATATACCTTTATTAAACCTTATATTATAATATTAAACTAATTTAATATTATAATAAAATATGGATATCCATAAACTTTACGTAAAACCGGGAATTCCAAAACCTAAAACGATCCAATGGATCCCCCTTCCGAATTTAAAACATCCACCGATAAAACTAGATCCATTAACCTGGAAAATCTTTACTCAAGAAAATATAACGTTAAAACCGAAACAGGTAACTTCCTTCGCGTTAGGTTTAGGATTTAAATCGTCAACGGGAGTCGTTTTAGTATCTTTAGATTACCATCTACGATATTTAAAATGTAGTTTACAAAACGAGGTTAGTTTCGGGGACGTCGTAAATATTTTAGTCGCTATTACTAATAATTCGAACGAACCCGTAAAGATAAAAGAAAATGAACTTCTATGTTTCGTTTATTATCGAGTTTAAAAATATCTCCTATATAAAAAATGGAAATGAAAGATACTAATTTATATCCGGAAATACCTACGGCGCCTCCTTTAGAGGACGAAGGTCAAGGGTACCGACTTCAGAAGATTAACGAAATACAAAACTTTCTAGAAAGCGACGTCGAAAAAAGAGAATCTTTAAGTAAGAAATATTACCGGGCGTCTAAGATAGTAGATAATATAGATACGGTTTTAGTTTTTATAACTACCGCCGGAGGGATAGGAGGAATAGGATTACTAATGACGGTAGTAGCTTTACCCGCAGTTATTACGTTAGAAGGTATCTCCGGGTTTTGCGGTTTATTAAGTTTAGTCGGTAAATACGTCGTTAATAATTCGAGATCGAAAGCGGAAAAACACGAGAAGGTTAAAATTATAGCGAGTACTAAGTTAAATACTATAACGACCCACGTATCGAAAGCTTTATTGGATAATAAAGTTACGGACGAAGAGTTCCGATTAATTATGGAAGAATTAGAAAAATATAAAAATATGAAAGAAGATATTAGGTCTAAATCTAAGAAAGGGGTTTCGTCCGAAACGGAAGAATTATTAATAGAAAGAGGAAGAAGAGAACAGCGCGAGTCCTTTTGGAGGTTGGTTGAAAAAAATAATACGTCCTAAAATTAAAACTCCTAAAATTAAATTTACGTTTAGTTTTAGTTACGAAACTCGATAAAAAAACTACGTTATAAACTGCGTTTTTTTTTAATAAAAAAAATCTAATAAAAAATGCCTTTTCTAAAAATCCTATTCGATATTCCGAATAAGTTTTTAAAACCTATTACGACTAAGTATAATACGAATGATTTAAAACCCTTACTGAATTATCCTACGGTACCTAAAAAGACTGAAATTAAATTTACGTGTAGTTTTACTTATGAAACTCGATAAAAAACTACGTTATAAACTGCGTTTTTTTAAAAAAAAAAAATCTAATGAAAAATGTCTTTTATAAAAATCAAGGATCCCGCTAAAAGAGACGAGATCGTAAAAGAGTATCTTAAAACGAAGAAGAATATTCGCGATAGACAGATAGCGGAAAAAACGGGGGAAATAGAATTCCAGTCCGATCTTTCGAAGTTTTTTAAACCTATTACGGACGTTCAAAAAGCTACGTCGGAAAAAATTACGGAGGAACTAAAACCTATTAAAGAAGGTATTAAAGAAGGTATTAATAAATTACCGAATTACCCGTCGATACAACTTTTTACCTCTAAAGATGGCGAAGTAAGTATGGAGGAAGATGGAGGGGAGATTATCGGTCCAACGGCGCTTAAATATTTAATGAAGTACGCGGGTAAAAAAGACCTCGTCGATAAAACGTACGGGTTATATTCTAGAAACGGTAAATTTTATATCGGAGATAAAGAGGTTACGATTAATGGTAATGATATAACGCTAGATGACGAGGTTTATGAAGGAACGCCGGGTTTCTGGGAGTTAATTACTTCTAGACAACCGGATTCGAATATTTTTAACGAAGAGGATTATAATAGATATAGTAAATTAGTCATAAAAAGTAATACTCTTTTTCGAGGTAACGATCCGTATAGTACTTACCCGAAAGCGAGTAGAGGAAAAAAATGGGTTTTACTTAAAGATATTTGGGATAATATTAAACCGGGGAAAAAAGGGTCAGGAGTTATTATTCCTAGCGATCCTAACGCGTTAATGAAAAGATTAAAAATACTTTTAGCGAGTAAAGAAGCGGGTAATACGGGAGTTAGAAACGAAATCGTTAGTATCTGCGACGAATTAAAAAGACAAGGACATCTAGATAAAAAGAGTTATAAAAAGTTAATGACTATATTATAAAAAGATGATCGAGTATAAAAAAAAAGAGGATTTAAGAGACACTACGAGTATGGCGGTAGAGGAATCTTCGATAATTTAGTTAACCTCAGTACGAAACTTTTTACCAGTAACGTGGCTAAACAAATAGGTTCTTCCGCCTTAGCCATAGGAAAAAGCGTAGAGAAGGAGGGCGCTAAAAAAGCTCTAGAAGCTGGAAAGACCGCCGCGGTAGATGCGGCCAGCGGGTTAGTTAAAAAAGCTTTAAATCGTAAAAAAACCAAGAAAATTTTACAAGAGTACGCCTCGTTACCCGATGACGTAATACCTAAGAGTACGGGGGGTACAGTAGCTATAGAAAAATTAATTAAGAAATTAAATAGGGGTTCGGGTATTAAAACTACGTAAGATATTATAATAATAATTTAAATTATTATAATATCTATAATAAAGATGAGTAGTATTTTAAATATTACGGAAACCATTTCGGAAGATACGAGTATCGACGAATACGAGTACCATGAGTACGAACCCATTACCGGTACCAATCTAAATAACCCCTCCGGAGAAATCAAGATTAATGTCGAAACCCAGGATATTTTTACTCATCCTTCCGACTCTTATTTACTTTTCATAGGCGAATTAGTAAGAAGCGATAATGGAACGGTCTATAATGGAGCTGATAATATTTCGTTAACGAATAATGGTCTGATGTACCTTTTTAAAAATATTAAGTATCAGCTTAGCGGAAAGGAGATCGAATCTATAACGAATCCTGGTCAAGCTACTACGATGTTGGGATTATTAAAATACCCGGGAGATTTTTCCGATTCGCAGGGATTAAATCAACTTTGGTATAAAGATACCGGAATTGGCGCGAACGCTAATAATACGGGTTTTCAAAAAAGAAGACAGTATATTATACGAGATTCGGTACCGGTCGGTACATTTAGTTTTAGAGTTCCGTTAAAACATATTTTCGGGTTCTGCGAAGATTATAATAAAGTTCTTTATGGTATGAAACAGACTCTTACCTTAACCAGAAGCGACGATAATGAAGCGATATTTAGAGCTAATCAGGATAACGCGGGCGCCGTCATGGTTGATGGACGAGTTAATTTAATTAAAATATCGTGGTATGTACCCCATGTTTCACCCGCGGATGAAGAAAAGCTGGCGCTTTATAAACTTATAGAGAGAAAAGAAAAATTCCCGGTCGGGTATAGAATGATACAATGCGATTCTAACTCGGTTCCTCAGGCTAGAACATTTAATTGGAGACTTTCCGTTAAATCTTCTCCGGAGGTACCGCGTTTTATTATTATCGGATTTCAGACGGATAGGAAGAATAGTCAACAAATAAACTCGGCTTTATTCGATAACTTAAGAGTCGAAAATATTTACGTTATGTTAAATTCCACTAGATATCCCGCGACCGACTATAATTTATCTTTCACCGCCCATCAATTTAGTAGAGTGTACGGAGACGCCGCTTTATTTAGATCTAAGTTTTTTAATATGGACGAATTAGTATCGAATCCGAGTATTTCCCCTCCGGATTATAAAACCCTTTATCCTTTATTCGTTTTCGACGTCTCTAAACAAAGCAAAAAGATGAAATATTCTTCTACCGATATACGAGTTAAAGTTTTTTTCGGGGATAATGTACCCCTCGACACGGAGATATACGGAGTTATTTTTAGCGATAGATTATTATCCTTCCAGTCCGACGGAAATAAAATGAGCGTCATAATGTAATTTAAAGGAATTTTTTTCTTTATATAAATGTTAACCGTTAAAGATATTAAAAAAATACTCGACGATAATGGTTTAAAAAACGAATATTATTCGTTTTGGGATAAAAAACAATTAGTCGAACTAGCGAAAAAACACGGATTGTATCCCGAGGAGATTCCTAAATCGGAAACTTACTTAAAACGCGTACGTAAAGAAGAAGAAAAGGAAGTTAATCCTAAATACGATAGATTAAGAACTATCCAGAAAAATCCCAGAAGAGTTATTTTAGAGGACGTACATACCGGACAAAAAGATGAATTTCCTTCGATTTATAAAGCCGGTAAGTTTATTAATCATTGTCCTCAAACGATATTAAATTGGAAAAATAGGATATGGAAAGATAAATATAAGATTACCGTTATTTAAATAATTTTTTTACTTTATATAAAATGGGATTTCTAAATTATTTATTAGAAAAGCGGGATAAATTACCGGATGACCTAAAGAAATTTATTACCGAGTTAGATATCGTAGAGGAACAAAAAAATATTAGATGGCTCGAAGATCAAGTCAAAGATATCGAATATAAAATTTTGGAACTTATGAAGGAAAGCTTTAGTAGAGGAAAACGTATTCATTCCCTCGAATTAGCGCTGGAGGAGGAGGTAGATGAAGACAAAAAAGATGAGATTAATCTTGAACTCGGGAAAGAAAAGGAACTATCTATATTAGTATACGAAGAAGTAGAAGAATTAGAAGATACAAAGAAAAGAATTATTAAAAAGAAAAAAAGAGACGAGAAAATCTTATCAATAAGATTTCTAATTAAAGGAGAAGGTAATATTAAAAAAGAAGAAGACTTATAAAAAAAATAATAATAATTTAAGCGAATTATTATTAAAAATAAATGGAATTACATTCTCTAATAGACAAATATGATCTTGCGTATCAGGCGTATATAGATACTTTGATAGAAGCTGATGAAATAGGTCAGGATCTTGTATGGGAAAAAATGGAACTTTATAAAATAAAAAAAAGAGGGGAAGAACGAGAAATGGAAATATTAAAAGAAAAAGTAGATAAATCCCAAGAAGTTCTCGATAATAAACTAGATTTAGCGTATTTGAAAATAAAACCCGAATTATCTAGGATGAAGAGGTTAATATTAAATAAACTAACGTATGTGGATCATGGCGAATACGTAAAATTACCCGAATACGTTAAGAAATGGTATGAAAAAAAATACGGGAGTTAAGTTTTTTAATTATTTAAAAAATGGAAGATTCGAAATTAGTAGAAATATATAAATTAAACGAGTTATCTGAAGAGATAGGAGGAGTAATAAGAGCGTATAGCTTTACTTTAAACTGTATTACCGAAGAGGCTGCGCCCTTAAAAAAGGAATTAAATAGATTAAACGAATTAATTAGTACTTTATCCAGTCTTAAATTGTATTATCTAGAAAAAAAAGATGACGAAAAAATAAAGGTATTAATAGATATAATTAACGAACTAAATACGAAACGAACCGCTAATAACGTCTCATTAGAAGAAAAAAACAAAAAAAAAAGAGAAGTATCTTATATCATAAAGAGCGAAAAAGAAAAGAAGGATAAAGTAGGAAAAGAAATAAGACGTTTATTAATATTATTAGATAGTAATATGAATAAAAAATTACCCCCCGGTTTACTCGCCGCTTATAGGATATTACAAGGTCGATTTAAGTATCCTTAAATTTTATATAATAGTTAAAACTATTATATAAAAAAGTTAAAGATTTTTTTTAATTTAAAAAAATGGAATCTTACAGATACGATGAGGGCGATATAAATATTTTAAAAGAGGAACTCGAATCCCTTAAAACCAGACTTTATAACGTTACGGATTTAAAAAGAACGTTAGGTAAGTTACTTTGGGAACTAAATGGAGACGTCTTACCACCTTCGATCTATACCGAAGAAGAAATAGGGAAACGAATTAAAATATTAGATAACGCGATTTACGACCTGATTAGTAGGGAAATGGAATTAGAAGAAGATATTAAAGATAAAGAAAGAGAGATAAGAGAATATTACGAAATTTATGTTAAGTAATTTATTTTATATAAAAAAACGACGACGATGACGAGTTATTATAAAACTAAAACTATTAAATACCTTCAAGAGGAAGCGAAAGCGAAAGGATTAAACGGTATATCTAGACTTAAAAAAGATTCTTTAATCGCCGTTTTAACTCGTAAAAAAACCGTAGAAGAAGCTAGGGAACCGTTTTTCCCCGGACAACACCTTGAAGAACAAACCATAAGTACTTTACAAACCGAAGCGAATGCGAGGGGTATTAAAGGTATATCTAGATTCAGTAAGACGGATTTAATCGGGATTTTAAAAGGGAAAAAAAATAAAAACGATATTATTACTAATACGCGAACTATAGACAGCCTTCGGGATATCGCGAAGAAAAAAGGTTTTAGAGGATATACGGGTTTAAATAAAAAAGATTTAGAAACGTTTTTAAGAGAACGGGGGATAGGGATTAAGGAGGTAGTAGTAAAGCGAAATTTAAAGGATTTAAAAAAGGAAGCTAAAGGAAAGGGAATTAGGGGGTATTCCAATCTTACTAAAGATCAGTTAGAAGGAGTCTTAAACGGGGAAATTAATATAAAGGATATTAGTCATATAAAAGAAAAGTCGAAGGCCGGTCATGATTTAGTAATCGATGATTACGATAAATTACATAGGAGTAGCTTTCATTTAGGTTATCAACCGTTAAAAGCCCTTAAAGAAATCGCGAGGAAAGTAGGTTTAAAAGGATTCTCAAAGCTTAGGAGAAAAGAACTATATAATCGACTGGTTGATATGGGTAAAGAAGGTACGGGATTAGTTCATCTTCGATCGATAGCGTATAGATTAAGAATTTTTTCGGAAGAAGAAGCGGAAAGAAAGAGTAAAAAAGAATTAGTAAACGCTATTCGGGATAATATTTTCGGTAATAATATCGATATTAGACTTTGGCGTACCGGATTAAACGGTCAGATTAAAATATATAAAGGATTTTGTCCCGACTACAATCCATTTACAGATCGGGTACCGACCTATATTGATATACCTCAAACGTCCATCGCTCTCATGGATATTTTTCTAGAATCCATAAGAAAATGGATTATAGAAATCTTAAAGGAAAATACCGGAAGAAAAGTAAAAATGGCCGTAGAGGCGTATATGGTAAAAAGCGATGACTTCGTAAGGGAAGTTATGAGTGCTAAACTAGCGCGTTTTCATTCCATCACGAACGAAATGGTGGAAGGTAGAACGGATTTAGACGAAGTATACGGAAGAATGTCGGATAATATTATAGAAAATCTTGATCGTTTTCTCGAAAGCGGAAGCGGTTGGAAATTACGAAATATAGTCCTAGTGGAATTAAAGTCCGTTATCTACTATCCTTTAAAAGCTGGAGGTCATTTACCTTTACCCGATTGTATATGTAGAAGTACATCCGTAATTAATATGAAGAATAAGGACGAAAAATGTTTTTTATGGTGTATTTTAAGGTTTATGAATCCCGTAAAAGAACAAGCGTCTAGGGTCGATAGGAAGTTAAGAGAAAAGGAAAATACTTTAAATATGGATGGAATAAATTATCCCGTCTCGTTTAAGGATATAGATAAGTTCGAAAAACAAAATCCGGAATTTAGCGTTAATATCTTCGAATGTACGTCCGCGGGTAAAGTAATACGTATTAGGGCGCCTAAAAAAATAAGAAATAACCACGTAAACCTCCTTTATATCGAGAAGGACGGTAAAACTCATTACGTTTTAATAAAGAATTTTACCGGTCTTATGGGTTCCCAAATAAGTAAAGATCATAATACTTATAATATTAAATATTGTATGTTATGTCTGAACCATTTCGGAAACGAAGATCTTTTGGAAAAACATAAGAACTACTGTATAGGTCATAAACCAGTTACTTTAGAAATGCCCGAGAAGGGTACCGTAATGAAATTCATACATCATAATAGAAAGATCCCGGTACCTTTCGCCGTCTACGCCGACTTCGAATCCGTTTTATCTCCTATAGATTCTTGTAATCCGGATCCTAGTAGAAGTTTTACTGTAAAAACTGCGAAACATATCCCCTGTAGTTTCTCTTACGTTATAGTATCTTTCGATAATAACGTATGTAAACCCATATTTAGGGAATATACGGGGGAGGGGGCGGAAAAGAAGTTTTCGGAGTATTTAACTCGGGATATAACGGATATTTGTAAGACGTATTATCAGAATCCGGTACCGATGAAGATTACTAAATTAGAAGAAGAAAGATTTAGGAACGAGATAACCTGCTGGATCTGCGAAAAGAAGTTTAAGTTCGGAGATAAAAAGGTAAGAGATCATTGCCATTTTACCGGTAAATTTAGAGGCGCCGCGCATAACGAATGTAATCTTAAAGCGAGAGTACCTAATTTTACCCCAGTTTATCTTCATAATTTAAGCGGGTACGATAGTCATCTTTTTATTAAGATCTTAGGTAGAACTTCGGGAAAAATAGATTGTATAGCGAATAACGATGAAAGATATATTAGTTTTAGTAAACGGATCTTAGTCGGTAATGATAACTGGCGTACTATTAGATTTTTGGATAGTATGAAATTTATGGAAAGTAGTTTAGACCAGTTATCGAGTTATTTAAAAGAGAACCAACTTAAAACTTTATCCATGTTCTTTAGAAAAAAAGATTTACCTCTAGTAAAGAGGAAAGGGGTTTTTCCTTACGAGTACCTAGATAGTTTCGAAGTACTTAAAGAAACTACTTTACCCCCTAAGGATAAGTTTTATTCTAGTTTAAAGGGGGAAAATATTACCGAGGAAGATTACGACCACGCTAATAAAGTCTGGGAAACTTTCGAAATGAAAACCTTTAAGGATTACCTAGAACTTTATAATAAGGTAGACGTATTACTTTTAGCGGATATCTTCGAAAACTTTAGAGAGATCTGCCGTAAACATTACGACCTCGATCCTTGTTGGTATTATACTTCTCCCGGATTAGGTATGGACGCTATGTTAAAGAAGACGGAAGTAGAGCTCGAACTTTTAACGGATCCGGACATGCTCTTAATGATAGAAGACGGAATTAGAGGGGGTATTAGTATGGTAAGTAAGAAGTATTCGAAAACTAATAACGAGTACATGGGGGATTTATACGATCCTAATAAACCTTCCAAATATTTAATATACGTCGACGCGAATAGTCTTTATCCTTGGGCGATGTCGAAACCCCTTCCTACTAACGATTTCGAATGGGCGACTGAAGAAGAGTTAGAAGATTGGGATAAGTACTGTAGTACGGAAGGACGAGGTATGATCTTAGACGTAGATTTAATTTATCCTAAGGAACTACACGATAAACATAACGATTATCCTCTCGCCCCGGAACATCTAGAAGTTAAAAAGGTAAATAAACTTATTCCTAATTTTTACGATAAGAAAAATTACATCGTTCATCATGAGACTTTAAAATCCTACCTCGATTTAGGATTAAAAATTAAGAAGATACATCGGGGGATAAAATTCGTAGAAAAACTTTTTATGAAACCGTATATCGATCTAAACGTTAATCTAAGGAAGGAAGCTAAGAAAAATAATAACGATTTCGGAGTAGAGTTTTTTAAACTAATAATGAATTCCGTTTTCGGTAAGACTATGGAAAATCTACGTAATAGGAAAGATATACAGTTAGTTAACGGGGAAGAAGCTTTTCGATATAAGAAACTTACCGCTAGACCTAATTACGATCATACTACCGTATTTAACGAGAGTTTAGTAGCGGTCCATATGAAAAAGACTAATCTAAAATACGATAAACCCGCTTACCTAGGAATGAGTATTCTAGATATAAGTAAGATACATATGTACGATATTTATTATAATTATTTTAAAGAGAAGTACGGGGATAAACTTAGGTTATGTTATACGGATACCGATAGTTTTATCCTGGAAGTAGAAACGAAGGATTTTTATAAAGATATCGAACCGGATAAAATCGACGTATTCGATACTAGTAATTATCCCGAAGGCCATTTCCTAAAGGACGATCGTAACAATAAAGTAATCGGTAAATTTAAAGACGAATTAGGAGGGAATATTATGACGGAATTCGTCGGATTACGAGCCAAAAGTTACGCGTTTAGGAATATAGAAGGTAAAGAAGTAAAGAAATGTAAGGGGATTAATAAAAACGTAGTAAAGAAAGATTTACATTTCGTCTTATATAAAGACTGTTTATTCGGGGGCGAAGATAAGTTCGTAAATACGCGTACTTTAAGAAGTTATTATCATGAGGTCTATACCCAGACGATAAATAAAATAGCTTTATCCGGTAAAGACGATAAAAGGAATCTGGAAGGCGATAAAATAAATACTAGGTCCTTAGGACATTATAGGGATAAAGGAACTTTATAACTTTTATAAAGTTATAGATTTATTATCTAAATCCCGCGTCAAAATTCCAATCGGGTATATCTACGTCTAGCCAACCATCTTCTTCTTCTTCTTCGATAGGGAGGATTTGAGGGGCGGTTCTAAATAAAATGGGCCCTCCTTCAAATTTACCGATTTTGTCATTAAAAAAATCTTCTACATCCCCAGAATAAAAAGTTACTTTCAAACTAAATGGCGTTATACGCGTAAGGTCCGGATTTTTAATATCTTTTATAAAGCGATTAAGATCCGTAAAGGGGCGTTTAAATTCTTTTAATAATTTAGTAGAATCTTTAATAAATCTAATTATTTTCCGAAAAAAGAAATTATCTTTGCCAGAATCGAATTCCATACTTATATGGTATATTCGTCCTTTTTCAATCGTCTTTCTACTATATTCGTAATAGATTCGACTAACCATCTGCGATATAGTACAATCGAATATTTCGATTATTTCTAAATCATAAGGAGGTTCATCGCAACCTACTTGGTCTCGGTCAAATCTTATTTTTTTATCCCAAAGGTTTTTAAAAAATTTAATACTATCCCTAGTATGACCAATTCTTCCGCCTTCCGTTATATAAAATCCATCAACTTCATAAGTATCAGAATCAGAATCCATTATTATTTATTATTAATCCCGATTATCTTAAATCAAAAAATAATATAATCCGAATTATATTATTTTTAACTTACGAAATTCCGAAGGAGGAGGGGGGATAGGAAAGGGGGAAAAGTAAAAAGAGGGGTTAAGATAAGATAAAGAAGACTTAAGGGGAGTAAGGTCGGTAATCTTAAGGATGGGGGGTAAAAAAGATGGGGGTTAAGAAAAGAGAAGGGGGACTTAAGGAGAGAGGGTTGGGGGGACTAAAAGGGGGAAGTAAAAAGATGGGGGTTAAGAAAAGAGAGGGGGGACTTAAGGGTAGAGGGTTGGGAATTCTTAAGGGGGAAAGGGGGGGAATTCTTAAGGGGATGGGGGCCCAATTTCTTAATGTCCCCAAACCCTTATTTCCTATACTACTAATGTAGTCATAAAACGGTTTCCCAGCAAATAACAAACTTTCACTCAAATCCACAGAAATCATCAATCAACACGAGAAACACATTTTAGACATGTCCCTTCATCTTCTCCTATGAAACAGCGCAGCATAAGTTCTTGCTGTCCAACTTTCAAACAAAACTACTTTTGAGTACGACACATAACCTCAAGGGAAATTATAGCTTATTTCTTCACATTTACATGTTTTATGGGAACACATCAAAGGGATCTTATGGGTTCTGTGCTGCTCAGTGGTGCAGGACTAGGATTCGAAACAGGAAAGTCCCGCGTTCGATCCCAACTCGAGGTGCTAGGCTTCTCTTGGAAATGTCATGGGGTAAGATACTTCAGAGCAATAGTCTAGTACTGGCGTAACCCAGGGCACACGTAAGTAAGTGAGCTTGCGCCTTTATATAACTGATATAAGGCACCAATCTATCAATCTGGCAAAAGGGGGACAGAATGCATCACCGTATGAATTGTAGCAAGCGTAATTGGGGATCCATAAGATCCATTTTGTCTAACAACCGACTAAATCATGAGTAGGCCCATTGCCATGCAGAAAATTGACCGATAGCAAAAAGTTTCGGCCCATGTTAGCCTGCGTGGACTGCGCAGGCTGACATGGGTCGATACCTTTTGCAGAGGAATTAAGCCCCCTTTCACACAGAGTATGACTCAATTATTTTATCAGGATTAGATCCCACCCCTCCCCCCACCTTAAACACTGATCTTGAAATCTTGGGTACCAACTGGAATTATCTCATGCTCTCTCGACGAGACAGTTCCAATGAGTTCCAACAAGATAGGTTTTCATTCACTCTGTCAATCTATTTCCTTTTCACGCTAACAGAGGATAAAGGTGGATACTGCTGTGCCGAGAAATCCTCGTCCACCACGAAGGACTGCTGCTGCACGGCAACTCGACCAACAAACTACATTAGAAACTGTATACATAATTCTGGATTGTCTATACATAGTTCTGGATTGCCTATATGTAAGTAATATATACGAGTAGGTACAGACATTCGGCATACCTCGGGTTATCCGTCAATCAATTAGTCTGGATTACCTGCCCCTACCACTACGTTATCGGCAAAGCGCAATAATGGCGGCCTCCAAGGCGTCCTAACGCGTAGCCTCACATGCTTCCATATTTGTCCCAGTTTCACGTGATCCAGTTTGATCAGTGAATGAAATGCGATCATTTTTGCACAAAATATACATTGCCGAATCTAAAACGTGCTGTTTGGGGTATGGTCTAAATAGTAATTTGACTATGTATCATTTTAAAAGTAGCCCTGTTTTCGGACGTTATATAGGGCCATTGACATTTCGGATACTTAAAGCATTTCTGATATGTAGTTTTTCTTGTTAAATAGGAACGACAGTTAAAAAATCTCACTGTCATTACTTTATTGCAAGCGATCTGTTTCGAATTCAGCCGATGATCCGATTTGATCAAGTGAAATAACAATATCCCGTTACTTCTGCATATTACCAACGGGGGCCGCCATTGTTGCGCTTTGCCTGACGTACTCTTCAAGTACGACGGGGTACCAGACTATCAATCAATTTCCTCCGGTGTATCACGAAGCTTGATATGTACGTACACAGTACATTTCTTCGCCGGAAATACACCGCTTTGCCGTTCTCAAAATTATAAGACTTTTCTTAAAAAAAAACAAACATGAGTCACAATTTTCTATCGAAATCTTTCTAAAAACATTTCCGTTCACGAACAGTTTGTATATTCAAATTTCAACATGGTTTATCAATTATGTTGAAAGTTTTCAGCATCATATTGATAGATTTGAATAACTTCACTGTGGTTTTTTATGTCGTCACTAATCGATTTTCACGGGCGTAGCCATGTTAAAGATCATGTGATTGGCAATTCAAAATGGAAGCCTCCTTGGTACAGGCGAGGTTACATGTAGTTACGGAATCGGCCGAATTGAGACGAGTGCTGTACATATAGACCTTTTCGATAACTCCACAAAATGTCAAAATCAGAAGAATTTGCAGATGACATATGAAATTACTCAAATGATGGTATTTGTTTTTGAAAGGGTAGAAAACATTATGGGAAAAGGAGAAAATGTTGGTTACAAGCATTTTTCTCCCTTTTCCACAATGATTTCAAAAGCCTTCTTCCACAGAGACCTTAAAACATGTGATTGTTCAATTTTGATTGAGAAATATCATTTTTACGATTGAGAAACTTGTTCTTGCAACTTATACTAATTTCTCTCGATTCCGCTTATTGGAAACTTCACCAGCACTAGCGCTGAAGAACGACCTAATTTTTTAAAGTTTTTATTCTATCAAAATCTTCTTAGTTTTGGTTTTAAGCCACTGTCTTTTCGAACTTTGTGAGCCAAGCTCTGAGAAAAGGGGGCTTGATTCATCTACGAAAAGTATCGCCCCAGGTCAGCCTGCGTAGTCCGCGCAGGCTGACCTTTAAGTCGGTTATTTAACAAAAAAATTAAAAAAAACTGTTGAATCAATTGGTTATTAGATAAAATAAATTGCGGATCCATAATTATGTGATGACCTGTTTGGTAAAATGCATCACGGAAATGCATCCAACCCGCCTTTTGTCAGGGCATGGCTCGTATACATTTTAAAAAGAATGAGAAAATATACTTTTTTTATAGATTTTTTTCTGTTTCTGAAAAAAACCTAAAATGGCTGGTAAATAGGGACCCAGGTGTGTATCAGATCAACTATTATAATTCTTTTATTTTACAATTTCAGGGGCAATAGTTGTGATAGTTATAGTAGTTCTCGGCATCATAGGTGGCGTTGTCGGCGCCATCTTTTTCATCAGACGAAGGCGACAAAACAGCGTTCCGTATTGCCAAACGTCATAGATTTGTAACTGGTGCACGACATTTCGGCGAAAGTGTATTTCGTCGAAATCCATGTATGTTTTAAAATACCGATTGCTAAATTTCTAAATTTATGTCATGGAAAGCTCTGTCAGGGAGGTAGATTTGGGCCACAATTTGTCTGGGTTAGGGTAATGGTCAGGGCTAGGGATCGTTTTCGACGAACGTGGTTTTCGACGAAATGTCGCACACCCATTTGTATTATCTTGCAGTAACGTTTGCACGGCACCATGAAAAAAGAAAAGAAAAAAACCTAGAAAATAGATGTTTCTTTGGTTCTATCGACTATTTCGCCTATGAACAGACTTGATATTTCAACACTTGGCGTAGAATTGAGGTTTTAAAAGTCAGTGTAAAAATGATATTTCCACACTTGGTGTAAATTGATGTTTTAACACTTGGTGTAAAAATTGATATTTCAATACTTGGTGTAAAATATATTTTTCATATAGAACATGTCTACAATAGAAATGCACTTTCAAGTGAGGGTGTTTAACCATTTACCAGATCATTCCCAGATTTTAAAGACCCCAAGAAAGAGGCCTTTTGAAAACATTTTGAAAACATGGTGGGAAAAGGAGAAAATGCTGGTAACCAGCATTTTCTCCATTTCCCACACTGTTTTCTATGTTATCAAAAGCATTTTCTGTCATTTTAGTGGTATCGAATTTGTCGTCTGTGAATGCTTTTAACTCGTACAACATTGTCTACATTTTTGTCGTTTGGTTAAAAAGTTTTATGAAAAAAGAATAAGTGTTTATAAATAGACCAGAGAGAGACAGACAGACAGACAGACAGACAGACAGACCGCAAGATATCAGAGAGAGAGAGAGAGAGTGAGAGTGAGAGAGAGAGATCTCAGTGTACCATAAACAATGAACAGACTATTGTCTCTAAATATCATGCTAAGGTTTATCATAACTTGCATAATAAAAGTTAACAGCTAAGTTTCAGAGTGCAATCTTTCATTTAGCATCGTGATTTCTGCTGGCCTTGACCAGGTAGACCACGATCAGGCGGCAAGTCTGTGAAACCTTGGTCTTCTGTCTACGATCTAAGCAAATCGATTCACAGGATTACACAGAGACCTCTATATATTCCGTGAAATAACTTCGGTAAAGTTCTTCTGCCAAAGTGACTAGTTTACCACGATTAATGTTGCAATATTGCATAAAATGTACGGTTCCTTTATATCCGTATATCAACAATTACTGTTTTCAGTCTTCGGTTTCTATGAGCAGTACTCACCGCGAGTACTGATGACCGTTTCAGTGAACATTAATCACTAACGTCGTGAATAATTCTCATCGTTTGAGTGAACTCTACTCTCCGTGAATACATCTCATCGATCGGGTAAATATTGATCAGTATGAATACTTTTCACCATTTGGAGTTAACCTTAATCACCGTGAATACGTCTCACCGCTCGAGTGACCATTATTAATTGTGAGTTTATCTCACCATTTGAGTGAATACTACTCACCGTGAATAGTTATCATCGTTGGGTGAACATTACTAACCGTGAATATTTTTTACCGTTTGAGTGAAAATTATTCATCGGATTTCGTGAAATATTCTTATCGTTTTAGTGAACATTAATAACTCGCAGTGAAAACTTCTTGCGGTACACTTATCACTTATTACATAATTTCTTCTTATCTCTTTTTTTTTATTTATCACTGAACCTCAACCCATTTGCAAACAATTCCGTCTTTAAACGATCCTCAGGATAAAAGTTTTCGAAAACATCGTGGCAAAAGGGGAAAATGCTGATTACCAGCATTTTCTCCCTATCCAACGATGTTTTCTAACCTATCAAAGACAAACACCGTAACTGGAACCGCAATGCCGTCTATATTTGTTATCAATGTAAACAAGTCCCAAAATCTATTGTCTGGTAAAGGGTTAAACAGCTGAATAAAATCAGTGTGTACATAAAAATCAAGCTCATGGTAATCAAATCACTGAAAGCACTGCTGAGTTGCGTTTAACTCTTACCACACGTGGTTTTAGATTGCCAAAGTTGAAAGTATTTTCAGACCATTCTAAATTGCAGTCTTAGCCTTATTCTGGATATAGAACGTAAAACAATTTCTTATTGGCTAAACTTATCTATGAATGTCAATCAGAAATTTTGTCAAATTTAGAATCTTTTTAGATATAGACTAAAATTTGTTTGTAAGGGTTGGTAAATACGGACCCAAATCGTTTTTGCGCATACTTCTATTATTAGACAGAGAGCAAAAGCGGTTTCGTGGTTCTTAAGTTCTCAAGAACTTTTTCGGCGTAGCTGAATAATCTCACATTTCACCTCATTTTTTTAGCAGATTTCTATTAGCTCTTTACAACACAACAAAAATATAGACTTGAAAAAAATGAATGCATTTACTGACTACAACAGAAATATGGCTTAGATAATGATATCTGTCTTTGAACGGGTAGAAAACATTGTGGGAAAGGAGAAAATGTTGGTTACCAACGCTTTCTCATTTTCGTACAATGTTTTCAAAAATCTTTTTCTCAGGGTCGCAAAAACTAGGAATTGTGTGGTGAAGGATTTATCAACAGCTAAAGCCACTGCATGGTTCTTAATTTTGAACTACTAGTGCTTTTTAGCAGATTCTACGTATGAAGAATTTGAATGGTTACGGTTGGCGAAACTTGTATCAAACTTTTATCTAACTCTTTACAACACGCCACAATTTTGGACTCGACCAGTTTGAAAGCTTTATCAGAGGACAACCTAAATGTAGTTCAAAAGATGTCTTTGTCTTTGGTAGGTAGAAAAAGTTGTGGGAAAAAATCCTAGTTACAAGCATTTTCTTCTTTTCCCACAATGCTTTCAAAAGCCTTGTTCTTCGGGGTCGTTTAAACTTGGGACTTTGTAGTAAAGGGTTTATGGACAAAAAAAGCGATCGCGTGGATTTCACATTAAGGATGTTTTGGGGAGTTTTCTTTGCGCAACCTATGCACACGGGAAAGAGTTTTTTCGCCCCTAGGCTTGTTCGCCCGTGTTTGTTCGTCCGGACACATTCTCGTCCAGCCTGAATAGCTCAAGTGATGGAATGTAGGATTCGTGAACATCAAATTTTAGGCCACTTGAGGCTTGGGTTCGAGCCCTAAGGCTGGCAATCTAAAATTACCGATAGATCTTTCGAATGAGACGTATGTCACGAGTCTAGTATTACCCGGGGGTTCTCGTTCTGGACTGAAATGCAGACGAAACGGCTCTATATATGAAGTAATTCTATGCTATAGCTTAGGCGCAGGAACAGAATGACCTGACAACTGAAAGGTTCAAAAAGGACTGCGCAGAAGTGGGTAAGCAGAGCCGGGACGTATACAAAACAGGCACGGGGAACTCGTGCATGAAAGAAAAAAATGAGGCCCTTATTTACATGGTTTAGAGTGATTGGGATGAGGCCCTGGAAGGCAAAATGGAATGAAACAAAAAATGACATATATGAAGGTGAATTCTAACAAATACCAAAACAAAAACATGACGACACACAAACACGAAAACATGACGACACATTACATTTAACACATCCTGTGACATGCTTCCCCTCTCGGGAAAATGGCGTCCCGACATTTCAAACCTCATACGAGGCAAGTGAAAATACTTGGAATTGGGAGCTTTAGGCTGACACCAATTACAACCATGCCTCCAGCTCTACAGTAAGGAAACAAGGGATAAACAATTTAACAGGTATCCTTAAAAATTGGTTGAAACAAAGAAACATTGCTTAATTAAAAACAAAGTCTATCAGCGTTAACTTAACTAACCCTAAAATTATTAATTTAAATGTTCCTGAAAATGGTTATGTTTTTTTCAGGAACCCTTTTCTTAAATGCCGTGAACGTTCAAGATGACAGAAAAGGATTCAAAAGTTATATGTACTCACCACATAACGTAGAAAAGTACGGCAGTCAAAGTAACAGTGAACCTTCAGTGAAAAAGAAAAAACTACAACACAAAGTATTTCAATGGCCTTAAAAATGTGAATCATAGAAATTTCCATCGGTCATCCATCCAAGCAGGTGGTTTTGAAGGCCGAATTGTACACCTTGGAACAAAAGGTGCGGCCTCTGCCCTTAAGTTCGACCCCTTTCTTCTTGCTGGGATAACATACTTATCCGACACTGGCAATGAAATTTTCTGAGAATTGGACTTATCACCTGATAGACTGGGTTCTTCTACAGGAAGACCCATAAAAGGTAAAAGAAGGTTCCGGTGCAAGAGCTTTGAGGGTGCATTTGTGGCTTCTGGTTTAACCTCAAATACAGGAATTTCGGGGTATGGCTGCGCTACCACGGTATAGACTTCCTGACTCCACCGGTCAGCCAATTTACATTTACCCTTCAGACCAACATTTCGCACTAAAACACGGTCACCAGGTTCAAGTTTTGAATGTCTCACCCGGAGATTATAACGCTTTTTGTGGCGTTTGGCTTGTTTTCTGGCCTCCCGACTTGCGACCTTGTAAGCAAAGTTCAGTCTGGACCTAAGGTCATGGGCGTATTCCGTTTTTGTGCCACTGAATCCCTCAGGGTCGAGACCAAGAAATGAATCAAGGGCCAGGCGAGTATGTCTACCGAACATCAAAAAATGAGGTGTAAAACCAGTGGTTTCATGTTTGGTTGAGTTATATGCATGAACCAGGGCAGGGATAAAGGCTTTCCAGTTTTCTTAAGACTTGTCCTCGAGCGTTCCAAGCATATTTAATAGAGTAGAATTAAAACGCTCAGCCATTCCATTTCCCTGCGGATGATAAGGGGTTGTTCTACTCTTTGAAATTCCGCCAAGCTTACAAAGCTCTTGGATCACAGAACTTTCAAAGTTGCGACCCTGGTCGCTGTGAATACGACTGGGAAAACCATAGTGACAGATGAAATTGTCAAAAAAAACCTTAGCTGTGGTCCTAGCTGTCTGGTTTTTGGTTGCAAAAGCTTGAGCAAAATGAGTGTAATGGTCGGTTATAACCAATATATTCTCGTAACCACCTTTCGACATCTCCAAACTCAAGAAATCCATACACACTAATTTAAGGTGGTATGTTGAATGGATAGGGACTAAACCAGCACTCACAGAAGATGGGGTCTTTCGTCGAATGCAACGAGGACATTTCCTGACATAGGCCTCAACAGTTGAATCTATTCCAGGCCAAAAGAAACGACTCTTTACCAGGGACAAAGTTCTCTCAATACCCTGATGTCCAACGCTATCATGAAGACCTGCTAAAACAAGACCAAAAAATGACTCTGGCAAAGCTAATTGATCAACCGAACATCCACCAACCTTTGTTTTTCTATACAATATGTCACCTTTAAGGTAACGATTCTGCCACTCCCGAAGATATTTTCGGACTTCCTCTCTCTCTAAGCAAATAAGCCTTTTAGTAGGCTTATGACCTCTTGTAACAAGCTCAATAACTCTGGAAATAGTACTGTCTTTACGTTGCTCGACCTTCCAGTTCACGTCTGAAAATGGAGACGATTCATGGGGAATGGCAATCTGAGACAAGGAGACACATTCAAAAGCTGGTGTTTCTTCTGGAGAAGAAAGGACAGAGTGAAAAAGAGCCTGAACACAATCATTAAACACCACATGCTCCTCTGTCGGATTCCGTGACAGGAAATCGGCATCAATATTGGTCTTACCTGAACGATACTTAAGACTAAAATTGAAAGTTGAAAGAGCAGCAAGCCAACGATGAGATGTAGCATCAAGCTTTGCTGATGAAAGAACATATGTGAGTGGATTGTTATCAGTGCGAACTATGAAAGAGTTGCCATAGAGGTAATCACTGAATTTGTCAACTACTGCCCACTTCAGGGCTAGAAATTCTAGTTTATGGGCGGGATAATTGCGCTCACTAGAACGAAGACCACGGCTGGCGTAAGCAATGACTCTTTCTTGGCCGTCATCCTGCTCTTGATATAGCACCGCTCCGAGACCAGTAGAACTGGCATCAACATTCAATATAAAGGGCTTTCTGAAATCTGCATAAGCGAGAACAGGGGGTGAAGTCAACTTTTCAATGAGGGTATCAAAAGCATTTTGTTGCTCTGGACCCCATATCCATGGACTAGCACTTTTCTTTGGTACCTTTTCGCCCGTGGAGTGACCAACAAGGAGATCAGTCAACGGTTTTGCAATGTTTGCAAACCTTGGCACAAAACGCCGGTAATATCCAACAAAGCCAAGGAAGCTACGAAGTTCTTTCAAAGACTTCGGGACAGAAATCTCTTTCAAGGCAGAAACCTTCTCTGGATCAGTTTCTACTCCCTGACCACTTACCACATGGCCCAGGTATTTGACTCGAGGAAGAAAGAACTCGCATTTTGAACCTTTTAATTTCAATCCAGCTTCATTCAGGCGTTTAAAAACGGCTTCAAGCCTACGGAAATGCTCATCAAGATCCTTGGAAAAGATAATGATGTCGTCCAGGTAAATTAAGCAATCTCGAAGATGCAATTCGCCCATGCAACGTTCCATTAGTCTTTGGAAAGTGGCTGGGGCGTTAGTGAGCCCAAAAGCCATCCGGTTACATTCATAGAAACCTAGGGGGCCAACAGAGAAAGCAGTCTTAGGTTTATCCTCTTCCTTCATGTTCACTTGCCAATAGCCTGAACGAAGGTCTAATTTAGAAAATATACAAGAGCCAGATAAAAAATCAATGGTTTCGTCAATTCTGGGTAAGGAGTATGCGTCTGGAATAGTACGACTATTCAATTTTCTGTAGTCTATACAAAAACGCAAAGAATTGTCTTTTTTTCTGACCAGGACGACATTACTGGAAAAAGGGCTTTTTGATTCCCGTATTGCACCTGCTGCAAGCATATCTCTAAGATGCTCGCGAACTTCTTCAAACATCCCCGGAGGAATGCGCCTGTAAGGATCCTTGAAAGGATTTGGATCAGTAAGTCTGATCTCATGTTCAACTAGCGAAGTACAGCCTAAGTCTGTGAAACCTGATGAAAAAATTCCTTTCCACTTCTCTAAGAGATCAACAGCCTCTGTACGTCTATCCGCCAGGATATCTGAATCATGGGGAACAGAAATACCTAACTCTTCTAAACTCTTTTCAGAGTTGCAACCTGAATCTGAACTAGTCTCTTCAAAAGGATCAACACCTCTGATTACATTCACTTGGTGTAAATTGCCTATGACCATGCGGGGACTTATTGTGAGCGGTGACGCTGACAGATTGCAGACTCGAACAGGTACCCTGCAAAAAGACTTTCGTGTGTCTACTGATACAAGACGGGGGCAGGTAAGGAATGACCTACCGCTGTCCTCAACGACACCATCTGTAATATCCCCAGTTACTCTAACAAACCCGGAAATGGTTCGGCTTTCCGAAGGTTTCAATATGACGGATCTCTTTCCATTCAACTTAACTGGAAAAGGTCGATCATCCAGTAGAGAAGAAAATGCTTGATACCAGGGAGAAGCCTGGGGGACTTCCCAGCCACCATTTTGCTTAAAGTATGAAATGACATTTGTACCAATAATGAGAGGAACCGAAGCTGAATAATCAGTATCCTTCACAATCAAAACTGGAACAGCCGCAGTCTCTGATGAAAAGTTTGGGACAGAAAGTGAAAGAATAGCATATCCAGAATACGGAAAGCATCATTGGCACCTTTCACACTGAAGTCAGTCAAACTGCAGAGTTCTGGAGTTGGGCTTAGCTTTGTGAAAAATGATTCCGATAATGTGGTTACCATGGAACCAGAATCAATTAACGCATTCACCTTATTCCCATTGATGCTAACAAAAGTCTCATTTGAGCAACCAACAAGATTGATTGAAGAAGGGTCGTTTCCTTTCGGCTGACCTCCATCCGACCCTGAACTGGAGGAGCCTAGGAGTTTAAAGGGGTTGAAGATGGGGTTTGGGTAGCAGGAAGTGGTTTGTTTGGCTGAACAGACTTATGGGGAGCAGAGGACCCTGCAGAACCTGATGCATTTGATTTGTCCTTGACACCCTTCCACTGAGACCTAGACCTTTTTAAGGCTTCAACGTTATTTTCCAGGGAGGAAATTCTACTTGTTAATGATGCGACAAGTTCAATTAGTTTATCAACTTTATCCTTAAGCGAATCATTTTCTACAGAAACGGACATCTGTTTCTTTGATTTAGTACTACCCATCTCAAGCTCCACTTGTCTTAGCTCTCTGCGTAAGGCTGAATATTCCTTAGTGCTTTCAAACTTGTACCGGGTTGCATTTTTTAACTCTTTGTTGCAGAGCCCAGACCAAAGTTTGTTGCGAAGCATCTCATTTTTCTCTTCTTGAGAGATATTAATTTGAGAGCTAAGCAGGCGCTCAAGTCTCAAACTGTAGTCTACAATAGATTCTCCATCGCTCTGCGATGCAGAATAAAATTGCTCCTTTAACTTCTCAGAGCTGGCAGCATTACCATAGATAGCCTGCATTTCACTCATTATAGAACTCACCCTTGCCTTTTCTCCAAGAAACAAAAGAACTGAACGAGCCTTTCCGCGCAAACTTGATCTTATTGACTCAAGTAAAACAAACTCCGAGTACAACCCAGATCTCAGTAAACAATTAACCTCGTAGTTCCAAACTTCGAAGTCAACGTCCTCTTTCCTTTGCTCGCCTGAAAATTGTGAAATCCTTGGAATCCTTTGGGTTCCAAGGGGAAAAGCGTAAGCAGAGGTTTGCTGATAAGGACTAAGCGGGTGAGACTGCCGTGTTGTGTAAGGAGGCTGATCTAAAATAGGGGACTGGTCTTGAGAGTATAAAGGGTAATTGTGACCAGAAGCTGAAGATCGACGGTATGGATTGTCAAAGAATTTCTGACTTGGAACATAATTAAGAGAAGGAGGGGGTCTACATGGTAGATGGGAGTCTACATCGGTCTGGCCCGGAGGACAAGTGTCAACTGGATGGTCAAAGAATTTCTGACTTGGAACATAATTTAGAGGAGGAGTGGGTCTACTTGGTAGATCGGAGTCTAAATCGGTCTGGCCCTGAGGACGTGTGTCTGCAGCAGACTGATCTGTAGTCCTCTCTCTTGCCGCCAAATCAAAACGGGTCGTCTGCATATCTGTTCTTTGCGCAGGCATGTCACCCACCCGACCAGCAGGTGTTAGAATAGGAGGGGGCACAGAATCACGCAAGGCTGAACGTACAGGTGTTGGAGTGCCAAACTGAACATGGTCATGTTTTAACTCTTGTCTTGAGGATCTAGGCATATATTCAATACTGTACCCTGACTGGACTACCCTTCTAAGGCAATATTCTAGTTCATTCTCATCCGAACTATGGGATATGTCCCTTTCAGCCATTCTTAATAAACGTGTGTAACAAATACTGGAAGATGTATAGCTCTTAGCCAAGATAATGATGCAATGAAATTGTGACAAACACAACAGCAACAACAAAAATACCAGTGCCGACATCAACTTTCAGTTTATAAAAGAACTCAATTACGGACTGCACCACTAAGGGGAATTCCAAAATATCAAAAGAATTTCATTCTTGAGATATCACTAAATTTTTAGAAGAAATGTATGTATCACACTGTCTTACCGTAGAGCCTCTACCGGAACTGAAAGCGTTGATTAAACTTTTTTTTTTTCCAAGAATGTGAGATAATGACTATGATTTTAAGTTGCTATACTCTGCCCTATGATGCTAATTTGTTTAGAGTATAATCACATCAAATCACTAAACAGAAACACGTCTTGGCAGCGCAAGAAAGTACGACAAGTGTGAAGGGTTAAGTAAGAGAAAGTGTTAGCTCACCAGCAGATTTATGCAAACTAGGCAGTGCAAAGATGATCAATGAGGTCAGTGCTCAGTTAGTAAAGTAGATGCATCACCAACATGGAAGGAAGACAAGTACAATTGATCTGAAAAAAAAAATAAATGAAATATAAGAAAAGAGCACAAAACATGCATACAAAATCAAAATGCCACAAATTAATCCTGCATTGTCAGTGCATCCATGCAAGCTGACTATTTCAACACAAAGTGCTGCTGTAAAATAATCCTAAAACAATGATGCGCAAACAACTCCCTTTTCTACAATGTTTCAATTCAAGTACAAGCACACATTACCTGTTGCAAAAAAATTTAGTGTTCTTCAAAGCATTATTCAAATTACAGTTATAGAAGAAAACTACACATTTGGCAAAGTTGATATGAAGACCTTGATCACATCAGCTTAACACCGACTTGAAAATGCACTATAACAGTTCTACTTCCAAGTCTATGTCATAAACATCTTGTGCTTAAATGTTACCAATCAGTGGAGACAATACCCATGACAAAGACAAGTAACATGAATGGCAACCAACCTATCTTAAGAAGTTTGCAAAAGGCTTCTTTTTTTCACAATGATTTCAAATATAAAACAAATCGGTGAAAAGTGTAAACCACAAACACAAGTAGTAAACAAGTAAATTGTTACTCTTGTTAATCAATGTCTCAGAACGAATACAAATAACGCTCGAACCCTAATGTGAATATTGCTTTTGTCGCAATGTTTCCAAAAAATTCACATCAAACAACACAATTGACTATTTCAAACAAATTTTTCCAATTATTTTAACTTCTGAAGTCTATAAATACACAGCAGACGACTAGATCTTCAATTAAACATGAGCACAAACAGCACGGGAAATTTTGTTTGCAAAGTGTACACAAATAAACAAAGGCTAACGGGTATTGTAAGTATTCTCAGTCTGTGTGCACTAAACGCTTGCTTGCTCCAGCGTAAACAGAGAGTTGTCAAAGTCCCAGGAGTAATTCACTTTTTTTTTTCATTTTAAGCGAATAAAAGGAAATGCCCAGATATCAATTAAAGTTCAAGGGCAGACTTGAATAAGAACAGATGAGAGTAGGAATAAATACGCTCAAAGTTTAATTCAGCTCAGATCGGCTGCACTATTTCCGGATGTTCGGCGATTGTCGGATACTGTCTTGACGTTACATCGTGAACTTCCGGATGGCTAAGAAGTGGTTCCGAATGTTGGCGATAGTAGGGTCGAGAAAGGTCACCACCAGTGGGAGGGATGTCCGCTTATGGAGAAATGGCCACAGCCGCCAAGCCTTCACCGGCCCGAAAACGTTACACTGGCCACCAATGTCACGAGTCTAGTATTACTCGGGGTTCTCGTTCTGGACTGAAATGCAGACGAAACGGCTCTATATATGAAGTAATTCTATTCTATAGCTTAGGCGCAGGAACAGAATGACCTGACAACTGAAAGGTTCAAAAAGGACTGCGCAGAAGTGGGTAAGCAGAGCCGGGACGTATACAAAACAGGCATGGGGAACTCGTGCATGAAAGAAAAAAATGAGGCCCTTATTTACATGGTTTAGAATGATTGGGATGAGGCCCTGGAAGGCAAAATGGAATGAAACAAAAAATGACATATATGAAGGTGAATTCTAACAAATACAAAAACATGACGACACACAAACACGAAAACATGACGACACATTACATTTAACACATCCTGTGACACGTAGAAACCGAGGTCCCGTGTGACGGTGCTAACAATCACACGTTAGAGAACCAGGCGTAACTTAGGATCGATTTCGTCCCCTATCTTGCACTATGCCCCGTAACACAACTTACAGTCTTCAGGATGCGTCGCCCATATGGGCAACCAGTGGCGACGATAGATAAACGGAAATACAATCAATAATGGCACATTGTATATAGGACTTAGAGCCCAACCTAATATATAATAACGTCGATAATCTGTCACTTGGCAAGATTTAGCCCTGGTGGTTTTTAGAAATACAGTATTTTTGAGCTCTGCTCTGTGAAAAGGGGGCTAAATGAATCCGCAAAAAATTTCGACCCATGTCAGCCTGCCCAATTCGCACAGACTGACATGGGTAGATTTTTTTGTTATTCATAAATTTTCTCCATGGCAATCCTTTCCCGCAATGTTTTCTACATCTTCAAAAACAAATTCTAATTCGTGAGTCACATTTATTTTGTCGTCTGTAAATGCTTTTGTTGTGGACGAGTCTAAAATTTTGCCTTTGGTAAAGAGTTGAAAGCAAATTATTGCTTCTTTTGCAAACAATGTTTTCAAAAGTTGTCCGTTTCAGGCTGAGTAATTGAACTTACTACATCCAGATTGCCATTACTAGGCATCAACTCGTTACCACACAATCAAGAGTTTTATGGACCCCCAATGGATATGGCTTTTAAAAACAGTGTGGAAAAGGAAACGGAGAAAATGCTGGTTACCAGCATTTTCTCCTTTACTCACAATTTTTTCTACCCTTTCAAAGAAAAATTCCATTATTTGGTCCCTATTTATATTGTAGTCAAAAATTGCTTTCGATTTGTTTTCTGCCCTATTAAGGACAAATTTTGTCTTTTGAGAGTAGTATAGGAGGGTAGACCTCGGACAGTGTCCGAGGTCTACCCTCCCTGAGTGCCATTTTGTCCGAGGTTTACCCTCCCTGAGTGCCATTTTGTCCGAGGTCTACCCTCCCTGGGAGGCAAAAGACCGGTCAAAATGTCAAACCGGAAGTAGATGTCCGCCATCTTTGACGCGGCTGGGGGTCCTTTTTAACCATGGTCTGTGAAAAGGGGTCTTAATGCATCTGCGCGCACGCGCGCACGGAACGTAATGATATGGTTCGGCAGAGACTATCGTTGGACTTAGTCTTTTTTCTTCATCGGAGATAGATGTTCACCATCTTTGACGCGGCAGGGATCCTTTTTTTTAACCATGGTCTGTGAAAAGGGGACTTAATGCATCTGTGCGCACGGGTCGTAATGATATGGTTCAGCAGAGACTATCGTTGGACTTACTCTCAAAAGACCGGTCAAATTGTCAAAATGGCTGTAGATGTTCACCATTTTTTGACGCGGCAGGGATCCTTTTTTTTAACCATGGTCTGTGAAAAGGGGACTTAATGCATCTACACGCACGTGCGCACGGGTCGTAATGACATGGTTCAGGCAGACACTATCGTTTGACTTAGGCTTTTCTCTGTCATCGTTGGACTTAGTCTTTTTTCCCGTCTTCGTTCGCCTCAATCTTTCTCTATCACCGTTGGACTTAGGCTTTTTTCTCTGTCATCGTTGGACTTAGTCTTTTTTCTCCGTCTTCGTTTGCCTCAGGCTTTCTCTAGCACCGTTGAACTTAGTCTTTTTTCCACGATATGGACTATATTCCCTACTTACGCTGGGTCAGACAGAGAGTATCGTTGGACTTAGTCTTTTTTCCGTCTTTATTCGCCTCAATCTTTCTCTATCACCGTGTTGGACTTAGGCTTTTTCTCTGTCACTGTTGGACTTAGTCTTTTTTTGGAGGGTTGTTCTTTCTCTCTATTACCGTCGGACTTAGTCTTTTTTCCACGATATGGGTTATTTTCCCTCCTCATGCTGGTTCAGGCAGAGATCATTGTTGGACTTAGTCTTTTTTCCCATCTTTTGTTCGTCTATCTTTCTCTACCACCGTTGGACTTAGTCTTTTTTCCCATCTTTTGTTCGTCTATCTTTCTCTACTACCGTTGGACTTAGTCTTTTTTCTCCGTCTTTGTTCGTCTTAACCTTTCTCTATCACCGTTGGACTTAGTCTTTTTGTTCACCATTTTTTGACGCGGCAGGGATCCTTTTTTTTAACCATGATCTGTGAAAAGGGGACTTAATGCATCTACACGCACGTGCGCACGGGTCGTAATGGCATGGTTCAGGCAGACACTACCGTTTGACTTAGGCTTTTTCTCTGTCATTGTTGGACTTAGTCTTTTTTCCGTCTTCGTTCACCTCAGGCTTTCTCTATCACCGTCGGACTTAGTCTTTTTTCCACGGTATGGATTATATCCCCTTCTCATACTGGTTCAGGTAGAGAGCATCGTTGAACTTAGTCTTTTTTTCTCCGTCTTTATTCGTCTCAATCTTTCTCTATCACCGTTGGACTTAGTCTTTTCTTTGGCTCCTAGCAATATGATCTTTAGACATTACCTAACTATATGATCTGAGTGTGGGTTTTTTCCGACATTTCCCGGAAATCAGTTCGTCTAGACTTACCCGATCTTAGATTTATTCGTCCCTAGTTTTATTCGTCCCTATTTTTTAATCTGCAAAAAACTTTTTTAAATTGTAAAAATTTTTTATCCGAAATTTTTTCTATGATAAAAAATTTTTAAGCGTAAAAGTTTTTTCTATTGCTAACATTTTCTCTGCAAGATTTTTTGAAAAAAATTTTCCCTGCAAGATTTTTTTATTTGAAAAAAATTTTTTCTATCGATAAAAAAAGTTTTTTCTATTGCTAAAAAAGTTTTTCTCTCTGCAAGATTTTTTTAAAATTGAAAAATTAGCTGTTCCATATTTGATTTTTCTCGTCTTGGTATACATTATAATTTATTTGCACTACTCGAGAAACGAGAGATGAATGATTATAGGAAAAGTTCACTGGATTTTTATAGCTTAGTGGAGGGATTGACCTGCTTTTGTCTTTGAATTAAGAGTACGAACGGTAGGTGAGCATGTAGATAGAACATAACGTACTGTAAAAATTCATTCACATAGAATGTTATGATCTATCTACAATTTCCAAGACTGATCTTTTTTGAAGAAATGATTGAATAAAAATGCTTTCATCGTTATTTATGTTGTCATTTTATTATTAATCCTTAAAGAGAAAAGTAAAGAAATCATGGAGGTGGATGTACAAGCTATTTTATTTCAACATCCTTGTAATATTTTCATCACAGGTCCGAGTGGTTGTGGAAAGACAGTCTTTGTTCATAAATTAATTGACTATCGCGAAGATTTGTTCAATATCGTTCCTGAAAGAGTTGTCTGGTGTTATAAAGAATGGCAGTATGCTTACAATCTTATGCAGGAGAAATTCAATTCGCAGTTTGAATTAATAAAATTCGTGGAAGGAATTCCTGACGATGAAAACGAGCTTGTCAGCGATGTATCTATTCCGCATTTAATCGTCTTTGATGATATGTTGGGTGAAAAAGATGAGGAAAAAATTAAACTTTGGTTTACAAGAAAAGGACATCACCGTAATGCAAGCGTGATTTACATCACACAAAATATGTTTCAGCAATCAAAATCGAGTCGAACCATCAGTCTTAATTCCAGATATATGATTTTATTTCGAAATGAACGAGATAAGAATCAGATTAAAACACTAGCTCACCAAATGCAAGCCCCACATTTGTTACCTGCTTATGAAGATGCTACATCGGTGGATCATGGATATCTTGTCATCGATTTCCATTCACGAACAAATAAAGAATTAAGACTGCGAACAGATATATTTCATCGTTATGAAGAAGACGAAAGAGGTCCAACCGTTTATACCCCTGCTTAATCGTTATAATGTTTTTTAAAAATAAAAATGACTTCATTTTAATTTATATTGTCATTCTATCAATAGACGACAGTGAGTAAACATGGCTTTACCAGCCACGTCAACTTCAATTTTAGCTGCTTTGCGAAATTTAAGTCAACAAACCAATAGATATGAAAGAGAAACTGTGTTAAAAGCAGGATTAAAAGAAATTTTAAAATGGTTTACGCTGGCAGCACAAAACATCATTGAAGATAAAATCAAATGACCAAAACAAACCACCACATATATGACAAAACATAGAGCAGATATCGAGCAGTTAGCAGATCCAAATATTGATGAGGAAATTAAACGTAGAATTATTTTAAAACCTGGAGGTGGTGGATTTCTAGGTGGTGTTATTATCAGAAGTTTACTGAGATGGGATGGAACAAAAACCGTTAGGAAATTTGGGGATGAAAGGCAACCTCGACAACGTGCTCCGCGAAAGAGGAAATCTCCAAAGAAGAAAAAATCTCCAAGGAAGAAAAAATCTCCAAAGAAGAAAAAATCTCCAAAGAAGAGAAATCTCCCGAAAACACATGCAAGAACTATCACCTCACCACCTATAATTGATGCAAGAACTACTACCTCATCACCTATAATTGATGAAAGAGCTATCACCCCACCACCCATGATTGATGCAAGAACTCCCACCCCACCACCTATGATTGATGAAAGTTTTGTTACTATGCGAAGGCCTGTAGGAAGTAGCATTTCAGAACATCAACGCTATCCAAAATCTAGAGAGGAAATACTTGGTAAAAGAATGCGGAATTACCAAAGAAAGTATTCAAGATTTATATTACCAGGCAAAAAAAATAGCGTTTCAAAGAATTCCATCCGTCGCTTGGTCTCCAAATACATTTGCTAAACATAAAAAAGGATTAAGAAAATATAGACGGATGATAGAAGATATGCTGCGATATAACCTCGGCACAGGAAGATATAAACTTGACGAAAAAAATCAGATGCTTGACCTTGGGAAAGGAAGATCCATTCCCGTGGATTCGTCCATGGCTACCGCTGATACATTGGTTGATGCTCTCTATTCACAGTTTTCTTAAAAAGTAATTCTGACTGTAAAAGACAGTATGTTAAAAAGTTTTCTTTTGTAAAAAAAGACAGTATGATAAAAACATCAGGTATAAATGATAGTGGCATAGAACTTTTATTTTCATTTGATGTGAAATAGTGATAAAGTCAACATGAAGAAAACACCTCTGATAAAAAAACACGGCTCGATGGTTATGGCCATGATACAGGCTACACCAAAAATACGTAAAAAGCTTGTCAAAGATTCACCCTCAGAAGCGATAAGGTGTATATCGGAATGCTGTCATAATGTTTTAAAAGGCAATGTACATTTATCACCAGATCAGAAGAAGAAGTTGTATTCAAGCCGACAACATCTCAGACGTTTAGCTTCAAAATCGGTCTCTGTAAAAGATAAAAAACAAATTTTAAATCAAAAAGGTGGATTTCTTTCATTGCTTGCACCTGCATTATTACCTTTGTTAGGAAAAGCCGTTATCGGAGGAATAGGAGGAGCTCTAAAAGCCTTGTAGATAAAAAATTTTCAATGAAAAGAATCTTATAGATAAAAATCTTGTAGATAAAAAATCTTATAAATAAAAAATCATGTCTGTTAGAAAAATGGTAATCGTACCTTACCAGGTCTTAGAAAATATGAAACGATGGAAAGCCGAACAAGCTCAAAAACCTCGTTTACCACCTAATCCACAAGTTGCAGATGCATCACATCTTCGGCAAGATATGAGTCAAATTTTACAAAGTACCGATCTGTCAGAAACAGAAAAGGCTCAAAGATATGGTGAAACTTTGATTAAGTTACAAAATTCGCTCCAGAAAACAAAACCAACTTCGATTAATTTTCTTCCAAAAACTGATGATGGTGTGCAGGAATCAGTACCTGTTGGACTGCAATCTGTTGCCTTGTATGATAGAATTTTGCAAAGTGTGCCAAAAACCATGAAAAGAAAAGCTGAGTTACTTTTGAGTATGATAAAAGACAACGATAATTTAACTTGGGACGAACAAGGGGTGGTGTCATATAAAGGTACACGCATTCATGGTTCCAATATCATTGATCTTGTCAATGATGCGATACGTCAAAGAAAAGGCATCGAGCCCAGAGGATGGAAAACATTTTCAAAGGCATTACATGAAAGTAATATACCTCAAGAAGTTATTGGTAATTTGAACAGATGGAAATGGATACAAAAAGTCCATGATAAATCACCGAGTAAATCACTAAGCGAAGATGAAGATTCCCATGCAGAATCCTATGGAGATTCCGATTACTTATTTCACACACCAAAAAGCGTACGAAAAAGTACTAAGTTAACTCCTAGAAAAAGAAGTATGAAAAGAATAAAAGAAAAATCTCCATACATGAAACCTGAAGAAAGAGAACGATTGAAGCAATTCTATGTTAAAGAACTGCTAACTCCCCCAAAGTCTATAAAAAAGACTCCAAGCCGTAAAACACTTCAGTCATGGGAGGCATGGTAAAGTCAAAACTTGATTACGTGTTAAGAAAGTTGTTTTATGATCCTAAAAGTACTGTTGCATTTAGTGGAGTAAAGCAATTGTATCACGCTGCGAAATCTGTTTTGAAAGGAATAAGATACAAAGATGTTCAAGAATGGTTACAGGGTGAATCCACCTACACCTTACACAAACCGATTCGTCGTCGTTTCAAAAGACGAAAAACTATTGTAGGTGGTATAGATTATCAATGGCAGGCTGATTTGGCTAACATGCAACATTTAGCAAAACAAAATGATAACAAGAAATATTTACTTTGTGTGATTGATGTGTTTTCGAGATTTTCATGGGTTATCCCTATTCCAGACAAAACGGGTAAAACTTTCATCAAAGCATTTCAATCTATCGTTCAGAAATCAAAACGTAAACCTTTGGCGCTTCAAACAGACAAAGGTTCGGAATTTAAAAACAAATCGTTTCAAGACTACTTGAAAAAGAATCAGATTCATTTTTTCACCACTGAAAACCCAGAGACAAAAGCAAGTATTGTTGAAAGATTTCAACGAACTTTGAAAACGAGAATGTGGAAATACTTTACGTACAAGAAAACAAGACGATACATTGGCGTGTTGAATTCTTTAGTTAAGAATTACAATCATACTTTTCACAGAAGTATAAAAACATCTTCTGTAATGGTAACAAAATCCAATGAGGCAGAGATTTCAAGAAATCTGTATCCTCAATTACCGACAAATGTAATGACAAAAAAGCCGAAAATCAAAATTGGAGATCATGTTCGAATCAATAAAACAAAACGTACATTTGATAAGGGCTATTTACCGAATTGGACGCAAGAAATATTTGAAATCAGTCATGTCAACAAAACATTTTCGCCTATTACCTATAAAGTAAAAGATCTACTGGGAGAACAGATTTTAGGAACTTATTATGAATATGAACTTCAATTAATAAAAGATGATGATATTTATGAGATTGACTCAGTTCTTGATAGACGCACAAGACGTAAGGGTAAAAAATTAATCAAAGAAATAAAAGTCAATTGGAAGGGCTATCCAAAAAAATTTCAAAGTTGGATACCAGAATCCTATTTGGTGTAATCCTATTTTAGTGTTTTGAAAACATCTTTTCTTATAAAAGAAATCATATAACTTAAGAAAAAGTTATAAAAAGTCAGTACATTCATAATGAATCCACAGTCAAACATTGAGTGTGGAACAGAAAAGTCTGGAATAGAAGAAAAGTTCGGAATAGAAAACTTCGATAGCAGTAGTAGTAGTAGTATCAGTAAGAACTACAATTGCTGTGGAAATCGTGTCCCAAAGAATCAGTTTACCTATATTTCACAGATTTTAGTCATTTATGCAATTATTGCAACCTCAATAGTACATTTAAGTATTCAAAGTCAAGATCGTGAATTGTGGCTGATCCTGTTAAGCAGCTCACTTGGATATATTCTTCCATCACCAGGGTTAAAATTCAGCAGATCAGAACAAAAGCAGTCAGGGTGGCTTGATAGTAAAAAATGAATTCGTTTTATCTCACTCTACCCAGCGATAGTTCCATGGACCTTTATCCGAACAACACCCAATGTTGTTTTAAGGTTCATTTACCAAAGACAGTTCATATTGACAAGGAAACTTGGGAAGTCGCACTAGTTCAACTTATTACTCCCTCTCAGTTCTTAAACATAAGTGCAGAAGAAGCAGAGTTCGATCTTACAACAACGGATAACGAATTAGTCAAATTAATATCACAGATAGACAAAAGAGGAGATAATATACAAATAATTCCATCAAGACGAAATAGTGGAAATGATATAATAAAATGGGCAATTCGATTTTCCTTTCCAGCCGGGAGTTACGCTTCACCTGAACATCTTATAGAGACGATCAATGATGTGATTCAATCCACTATAGGTCCTGCTCTTCGTAAGAATTCGTCGGGTGTGTTCATTACTTATTCATCTTCAACCAAACGTCCGAAAATTATATTTAATAATATTATAAAAACAGGGGTCAAATTACATCCATCCCTGTTTTTAAAACTGGGTGGATCACCAGAATTCAAACATGATACATGTTTTCAGGGTAAAAATTTTTTTTAATTACTTTAAATATGATCCAAACATTGATGCTGGCTACAATCATCTGTATATTTATTCAGATATTGCTGAACACACTATAGTGGGTGATACACTTGCTCCAATACTTCGTGTTCTGCCTTTCAAAACATCCGATTTGATTGAAAATGGTTATGGTTCTCAACATACCAATCATGAAATTACAATACCGCATTATATTCCCGTTTCGAAATCCGATTTCGATCATATTCACATTCAAATAACAGGGGATTTAGGTATACCGGTTCATTTCATTACTGGTAAGACAATAGTGAAGTTACATTTCAGACAACGTTCAACTGACAATCATTGAAAATCATTTAAAAAATGCTACCAGTTTATCGTGGTGTAAAACATCAGTATGGCTATGGGTTAGGTTCGCTATTTAAATCGGCAATTAAAGTAGTGACTCCATTGCTTAAACCGTTGATTAAATCTGGTTTTAATGCCGTGAAAAAAGAAGGAATCAAACAAGGAATAGGTGTAGTAGAATATATCCTGTTACGTGGCGAAAACCCCAAAAAAGTTGTAATTTCAAGGGGAAAACAAGCCATTCATGATCTAGCAGAAAAGCTAATACCAGGGATAAATAAAAGAAAATCACGAAAACCACGTCATTCCCCCTACCGCCTTCATAGTGGTAAGATCATAAGACAAAGAGACAAACGACCTCTTGATATATTTGATTAATATAATTGATTCATATATTGAATTCATCTACTTGAATTATATAAAAAATGATGCAAAGTGGGTCCTGTGAATGCAGTAAGTCAGAACTCGATGTTCTTTCTGTACCACCTACAATGACAACGATGCAAGAAAGTCAATGGATTGAACATTTTCCAATATCGTCTTTGGCAAACAATGCACCGATAGAATTCATCATACCACCTCAAACTGAACAGATTTGTCACAATCGTATTTGTATGTCAAATACAAAGTCGTTCAAGCTGGCGGTGCTAATTTAGATGTCAATGCAAATGTGGCCCCTGTAAACAACTTCCTACACAGTTTGTTTAGCAGTGTCGATTTGTATCTAAATAATAAACTAATCACCAGCAATTCAGACACCTATCCATACAGAGCATATATCGAAAATCTTATGTCATATAATTCTGACAGCAAGACTACGCATTTGAAAGCTGGTGATCTTTGGATTGAAGACACCTCTGGTCATTTCAATTCACTCAACCATGATGGAGCTAATGAAGGTTTAAAAGATAGAATGAATGAAATTGAACGAAGTAGAACCGCCGAACTTTTTGGACGCTTGCATCTTGATCTGTTTCAACAAGAAAAATATTTACCTAATGGTATTGAAATCAGACTTAGATTAAACAGGTCTTCGCTAAACTTTTGTCTCACAGGAGGTGGTGGTGCACCAGATCCAATAATTGTACTGGAAACAGTCAGTCTTCATGCGCGAAATGTCGAATTGTTGCCTGTTGTTGCAAATGATCTAAATCATGTTATTGCTCAGCAAAACATGAAAATTCCTATTCGCAGGGTTGAAGTAAAAACTTTTACCATTTCTACAGGCCTTCAGTCTAAAGTTGAAGATCATCTGTTTCAAGGACAACTTCCAAAACGCATTTTCATTGCAATGGTAGCAAATACTGATTATAATGGGGCTTATGACAGAAATCCATTTTTATTTCAACATTTTAGTCTGTCAAAAATTGATGTATCATGTAATGGTCACAGTATTCATAACAGACCCTTTGAACCTAACTTTGAAGCAGGATTGTATTTGAAATCTTTTCTATCATTGTATCAGGCTAACTCATCTTTAGCACTTAATAAATCATTTAATATTGGTAAAGAAGCCTATGTTGTGGATACTGTTTGTGGGGATACGATTTGACAGCGGATCAAGGCAGTAAAGAAGGACAACTTCATCCTATAAAAACTGGAAATCTTCGAATTGAACTTCAGTTTGCTCAAGCTCTGGCAGCAGCTATCAATGTTATTGTCTTTGCTGAATTTGACAATCAGATTGAAATCAACAGTTTGAGAGAAGTTATCACAGATTATTAATCCTGGAAAAAATCAACAGAAACTCTCTGATCAAAAGATAGCTTTCACAAAAAACAGTCCTTTTCAGGACTAAGGAATATAATATCGAAAACGACAGTTCTTTTCAGAACTATTGAAAAAACAGTCCTTTTCAGGACTATCTACAGGACTAAAGAACTGAAAAAACAATGTTGGGACTCAGATTTGCTATAACACTTAGAGAAGAAGCAGAAAAAGTGAAATATTCCGTGTCGAAGTGTATCTCTACTCGGAAAAATGACATTCACAACAGCTTCGAAAAACATATGACTGAAAAATTAAAAAATCTTATTGTCAGTGAAGTTACCAACCAGTGTTACGGATGTCAAGTGGATCATCCCAGTCAAACACAGCATGAACTGTGTTTATTCAAGGATAGACAAGAACATACAGATATGTTCATAGAAAAAGCCATGATGGAATTAAATCCATACGAAATCATGGAAAAATGGTATCCTGAACTCATAGAAATGAAACTCAATGAAAGTGACTATGTGGAAGCCTACAGATTATGGCGAAATATAAAACAAAACATTTTATCTGAATTCACGGAGTCGTGGTTAAAATACTGGTGTGACAAAGTAAAACAATCCTGGGAAGAAAGTGATTAGAAAAAAATGTATACTTCTGAAATTCAATACATATTAGATCACGGAACATGGATAAAAAATCTACAGGCAAAAGTCTGTGCAAAAGACCAGCTACCTCGACAAAAACCCAATCATGTGAAAGCCTACATTGTGAACACAGAGAAATCAACCGGTCCAGGAGAACATTGGGTAGCCGTGATATTCAACAATGATGGTGATGTACTATACTTTGATCCCTACGGACTACCACCACTTGAGCCAGAAAACTTTTTAGACAATCATTCTTATTCGTGGAGATACAATCGACAAACTCTTCAGAGTCCACAGGGAAAAGTTTGCGGATTTTACTGTATCTTCGTATTGGATGCTGCTGCCAGAGGATACAACATACAGAAATATCTTCAACAGAAATTCCTCTCAACGGAACATCGACGAAACGATCGAGATGTAGTGTTATGGTTCAATCAGCACTATGGAATTCTATTCGATAAAGCTCAGAGACTTTTTCCCCACAAATAGTATATAAATGTATAATAGTTCTTTTTATCTATGTGTTTGTTGTAAATATGTTCATTGCTCAGTTCATTGTTCAGTTCTGTTCAAATAAAAGTTATACTGTTTAAATGGTGTTTTTAATTCTTTTTTCCACAAAGATAATTTCTCCACAAAATATCAGTCTTGGAAAAAAATGTAGATAGATCATAACATTCTATGTGAATGAATTTTTACAGTACGTTATGTTCTATCTACATGGTCTCGCCCACGTTCGTACTCTTAATTCCAAGACAAAAGTAGGTCAATCCCTCCACCAAGCTATAAAACCAGCAAATTTCTCTATATACCATTTCATTTCCACGATGGGTTTGTTCAGATTCTGCTGTGGACTATATGGTAAAAGCCGAAGGAACGAGGAGAAGAAAAAACGTCAAAAGACAAAGACGTCAGCCGAGTTCTCTGCAAGACAAGGGCATAACCCCTATACCCAGAACCCAACAGCTAATTTCTACCCCGATCTTTGGGTTATGCCAACTGATGATCCAATCTTTGGGGAGTCTGTGATATCAACCAACCAATGAGGTGATGATGGGGAGGTTTAGAACCCTCTATCTTTCTCTGATTTTGGAATTAACTTGTTCGGATGATTAATTTAATTCCAATTCAGAGAATGGTAAAAAACAGCTCTTTTCAGAGCTAACATTCATCCCAGAAAGTCCTATCTTCGAGACTTGTCAATTTTACGACCGAGTACCATCCCAAGAGTTACATTCCAAGAGTTACATTCCAAACGATATACTCGAATTCGAATTAACTCAAAAAAAAGGTTAAGCCCAACACGATGCTTGTATGGTAAGGATTTATGCTATAAGCCATCTCTGATTAACTCAGAAGATAGCGTATAGCATAAAGGTGTCAAATCTTATCTGACTAATTCAATCAAATCGACAAATAGTGCTATACATCACCTCAGCTCTCAGATCTTATAGACAAGTTACAAAACAATACGATCTTTATCCCCTAAAGCTAGTTTTTTTAAAAAAAAGACTGAGTTCGTCAGACAAATATCTAAAGATCATACTGCTAGGAGCCAAAGAAAAGACTAAGTCCAACGGTGGTAGAGAAAGATAGACGAACAAAAGACGGGAAAAAAGACTAAGTCCAACAATGATCTCTGCCTGAACCAGCATGAGGAGGGGAAAATAACCCATATCGTGGAAAAAAAAAAGACTAAGTCCAACGGTGATAGAGAAAGGTTAAGACGAACAAAGTCGGAAAAAAGACTAAGTTCAACG